>JASANF010004029.1:0-52451 GCA_030248245.1 Trissonchulus sp. WLG1_4 | reverse complement strand
ANTAGCGTTTTGTCNCTGAAACTGCNGAATCATTAAAACACACACGTTTACAGTCGTTTTCAAATGAAAATGGATTTGCCCGACGCAATTTCAGCATCCGTCGCGTCAGATGACATCATCCGACGCGTCGAGTTTCATCACCGAGGCCGTCGGATGACATCATACGACGGGCCTGCCTGAACGTCGGATTGCACCATAGAGTTTGAAATTTTAGAGCTTGCTGAAAAAAATTAGGAGGGTGACTACTCAGCATAACTTATTTAGGTATAATTATAGGTTGTTTAGTACATGTTTATGCAAAATTAATGGCAACTTCAACTACTGAATGTTAATTTTTATTAGTTATTGCAACTAAATGAACAAAATTACTTAGTATTCATAATTTGCGCGAAAAGCAGCCACCTTTATTTAAAACTTTATCCCTGAACCTTGACAGCTAATTACTTACTGGCTGGCAAAACTTTAGGCGTCGGATTCTATAATCGAAGGCGTCGGATGATATCATCCGACGCGTCCGGCTTCATCACTAATCCCGACGCCTAGAATACATTTTCATTTGAAACTGACTGTAAGTATTTTTTAAAGTTGTGCATTTTCTTAGCCTTAGTGATTTTTATTTCTTCATATTGTCGAGAAGGTCGGCTTCGAGGAAAGAAAGACGCTCCCATTATAAATTTAGTTCTAAACATACTACCAAGAGTACATACTAGGAAAAGTATGAGACTCTCCCTACTATGTTTGGGCTTTGCGGTCCCATGCGGAGCGCAAAAGAGCCCTTAGGTGCCACGGTTTAAGGGGGGCGGGGTACCCCCTCGATTAAAGACGTAGTGCTCAACTGAGGGGGGAGTACCCTCTCCCTCAGTTCAAGATATAGTACTGATTACTGAACTGAGGGGGGAGTGGCGAAAGGCTTTTTTCAATGTCTTGAAATGAGAGGGGGTTCCCCCCCCCCCTCAGTTTAGTACTATGCCTTGAACTGAGCGAGGATACGCCTGTAATGGTAAAAGTGTCCCCCCTTGAAGTTTGTCCCCCCCCGGACACTTTTATCTAGTTAAAAGTGTCCCCGCGGACACTTTCATCTGGATTAAAGTGTCCCCCCGGACATTATTATCTAAATAAAAGTGTTCCCTTTTGAATAAATGTGTCCCCCTCCCGGACACTTTTATCTGGATAAAAGTGTCCCACCGGACAGGTTCAGATTCTGGTTCAGGTTTAGATTTAACTTCTGGTTCA
This sequence comes from Trissonchulus sp. WLG1_4, assembly GCA_030248245.1. NCBI lineage: Eukaryota > Metazoa > Nematoda > Enoplea > Enoplida > Ironidae > Trissonchulus > Trissonchulus sp. WLG1_4. The sequence continues at coordinate 51,218 of JASANF010004029.1, read as the reverse complement.
GGTGTGACTTCAATTCACTGCGAGAGTGTTATAATCTTTTCATTACTCATGTACTCTTGATACTACAGTCGGTTTCAAATGAAAATTGATTCTAGGAGTCAGGATTGGTGCTGAAATCGGACGCGTCGGATGATGCAATCCGGCACCAAACCAGCCCCGTCGGAACATGTCATCCGATGCCACGGATGAAGCAATCCGACGCGTCGGATGCTGAAATGGCGTCGGGCAAATCCATTTTTATTTGAAAACGACTGTACTTATGGGTAACATTACTATCTTACATTACATGATTACAATGATTAGCGAAAATCAAACCAATCTTTAAGTCTTCATAAATTGAGGTACCTAACATCGGCTTAAAAAAGTTCTAGCGACCACCAAGGCTTGTCGGAAAACACATACATGTATTCGTTCCATGCCAGTTCGTCAAAAAAGGCTGATTTATGTAGAGCTTTGGTATTTAATGCCGTTATTGTTCAACACCGCAATGCGCTACCACGCTGTCAAGCTAACCAATTAATAAAAGGTGATGCCCTTACCATTATAAAAATCTGCTATGACTTATTGACTAGTATCAATCCCACAATCAACGAGTACACCACTCGAAACAACGAAGTGAAAAGTGACTTGTTGCGGCTACCTTCGGACAGCCAAACCATTGTGCCAAAGTCAGTTCCAGCTTTAGATGATCGCCCAAAAAATGCATGGCAATTTTGTGTTTCCCTTTTTTATAGCTGGAATATATAACGGTTTACATGTGCACTGTAGTCAGTCATTATTCAGATTATAATTCAAGTAAGAAAAGAACTTAGAGGGACGAAAGTAATTTATAAATTATTATAGTCATCAATCATAATCTGACAAAGTAATAAATGGCGTAGTATAATACATTAGTAAATATAATCATGCAAATAAAATATTTCGACATTACAACTCTTTTGAGATGAAAAGCAGCACATTTTGTGGAAACATGCTCTGCACAAAAAAACATTAATAATGGAAACTGCAAACTGTATTAATTGAAAAGAATTTCAGTTAGGGAATGTTTACTGAATGTTTTATTTAAATAAGGAGAAAACTGCATACTATCCCATAACAGACACTTGATATGCAATTGTTACAAACACAATTCGTAACATTTTACGGCATATGGTCAAGCGTAAAACACATCATGCAAGTAATCTATAAAGTTTCACCAAGATCACAATTTGCATCTTAGCTGAATTGACTGGTGATACAAAAAATTACGACAATTGAAAACAGAAATTAAAAATTTTGGTAAATCTCTAACACTATGAGCACAACTGGTGCTTAAAATTGTGTAAAAATACTTTTAAACATTTTAGAACCAGTAATAGTCTTTGATCATCATAAACAATGCCATTAATAAAAAAATAAATTTAATTTTCAAACGGCCATGTAACATAGCTAAAGAGTTTAATTTTAATTTTTACATTTTAGTTTTATTGATCAAAACTGGATAAATCAAGAAGTACGGAACACAAGTATTTTTAAACTAGATTCGTCTAAAAAAGTTGAATTGAAAACCTGGAATAATAAGTTACCCAGTTTTGATCAATAAAACTAAAACTAAAATTAAAATTAAACTCTTTCAGCTATGTCACATGGGCGTTGTTCAAAATTAAAATTATTTTTACTTGAATGCACTGTTATAACGACGAAAGATTATTATTGTGTCTGAAAATGTTTAAAAGTATTACACAATTTTAAGCGCCAGTTGTGTTAATAGTGTTAAAGATTTACCAAAACACTATTTGTTTTCCATGCTATTATTTTCTGTATAAGGTCTCCGATTTGATCATGAGCAAATGTTGTATCTTGGTGAAATTTTATAGATTATTTGCATAATGTGTTTTGCTGTTCAATATTGCCGTAAATAAGTTACTTTTTGGCACTTCGTTGTTTGGGAGTAGTCCTTACTCCTTGTTTGCGTAGCTAACATTCCTAACTGAAATTTCTTTTTGAGTAATACAGTTTGCAGTTTCCATTATTAATGTTTTTTGTGTCCGATATTTCCACTATTCTTCCTCTCAAAAAAGTTGCACATCAAAAAGTTATTTCATGATTATATTTACTTATGTATTTATATTACGCCATTTATTACTTTTGTCAGATTATGATTGATAGACTATAATAATTTATAAATTCCTTCGTCCCTCTAAGTCTTTTCTACTCAAATTCTCAATCTGAATAATGACTAACTATGCACATGTAAACCGTTATATATTCCAGCTATAAAAAAGGGACGCAAAAAATTGCATAGTTTTTGGGCGAGATATAGTCCCCCACTGAAACTTGGCACAATGGTGACTGTTGACATTGCTGGTTTGCCGTTGTTTGCAAATCATATTACTGGGATTGATACTCATCAGTAAGTCATAGCAGATTTTTATAATGGTGAGAGCACCTTACCTTTTATTAATTGGTTAGCTTGACAGCGTGAGTAGCTCATTGCGGTGTTGAACAATAAGCGGCATTGAGAATACCAAACCTCTACATAAATCAGCCTCTTTTTGACGAACAGGCATGGAACGAATACATCCATGTGTTTGCCGACAAGCCTTGGTGGTCGCTAGAATTTTTTTAAGCCGAAATGTTAGGTACCTCAATTTACGAAGACTCAAAGATTGGTTTGATTTTCGCTAATCATTTACAGATCATGTAATGTAAGATAGGTAATTTTACCCATAAAGTACAAGTCGTTTTCAAATAAAAATGGATTTGCCCGACGCCATTTGAGCATCCGACGCGTCGGATTGTTCCATCCGTAGGCATCGGAATGACATGTTCCGACAGGGGCTGGTTTGTTGCGGGATTGAATCATTCGACGCGTCCGATTTCATCACCAATCCTGACTCCTAGAATCAATTTTCATTTGAAACCGACTGTAGTATCAAGAGTACATGAGTAATGAAAAGATTATATAATCCCCAAATTCCCGCAGTGAGGGATTGAAGTCAGCACCCCCCTGAACCAGAAGTTAAGTGTATACCTGAAACCAGAAATGAACCCCTTAGGTGGGACACTTTTTATCCAGATAAAAGTGTTCCGGAAGGGATCTACACATTTATTTAAAAGGAAACATTTTTCATTATTGATAACTAATATTCCCGGTAGTCACTTTAATCCAGATGAAAGTGTCCGCGGGGACACTTTTAACGTAGATAAAATTATCCGGGGGGACAAACTTCAGGGGGGACACTTTTACCCATTACAGGCGTATCCTACCGGCTGCAGTTCAAGGCATAGTACTAAACTAAGAAGGGAGAGAACCCCCTCTCATTTTTTGTACACCGTCAAAAAAAGCCTTTCGCTACTCCCCCCCCCTCAGTTCAGTAATCACAACTATATCTTGAACTGAGGGAGAGTACTCCCCCTCAGTTGAGCACTACGTCTTTAATCGAAGAGGGCACCCCGCCCCCCCTTGAACCGTGCAGCTAAGGGACTCTTTTTTGCGCTCCGCATGGGACCGGAAACCGCAAACATAGTAGGGAAAGAAACTCTATACTTTTCCTAGTATGTACTCTTGGTAGTATGTTTAGAACTAAATTTAAGATAGGAGCGTCTTTCTTTCCTCTTGAAGCCGACCTTCTCGACAATATGAATAAATAAAAATCACTAAGAGCCAAGAAAAATGCACAACTTTAAAAAATACTTACAGTCAGTTTCAAATGAAAAATGTAATCTGAGGCAGTACGGGGTTAGTGATGAAGCCGGACGCGTCGGATGATATCATGCGACGCCTTCGATTATAGAATCCGACCCCTAAAAGTTTTGCCAGCCAGTAAGTAATTAGCTGTCAAGGTTCAGGGATAAAGTTTTAAATAGAAGGTGGCTGTTTTTCGCGCAAATTATGAATACTAAGTTATTTTGTTCATTTAGTTGCAATAACTAATAAAAATTAACATTCAGTAGTTGAAGTTGCCATTTAATTTTGCATACGTACTAAACAACCTAATAATTAGTACCTAAATAAGTTATGCTGAGTAGTCACCCTCCTAATTTTTTTCAGCAAGCTCTAAAATTTCAAACTCTCATGATGTAACTGAACGAAGTAGACAACGCCCCAATTTGCTCAAGACAGGGTCACAATTCAAATGACCATGGAATACTTACATTGGAAAAACTAAGCAGTCGGACCTATTCTCAGCTAAGCGGATAGGGCAGCACAAAACCTTGAAAAAAATAGTTTATCACACTTTTTCGATGCTCCTGTTAAAAAACTTAAAAACTTGTTTCTTTTCGTCCCAATTTAGTGAGTAGAAAAAAACTTAGGACCTCCACGCTACAGACTCTTTTTCAATGTTGTTTGGCAAACTGTCTGCTATTGTTTGATTGATCCTGCTGTTGTGGTGTGCATGTTGGTTTCACTACTTTGCTTAACAAATTTGCAAAATTTTAAACTTGCACAAATGGTTGTTTGAGTTTTGTTCCGCCACCACAGACTGAACCTGCTTCACACTGATAGCTTTGGGGCAAAACTGTTACGCCAATCATTTCAGTCCAGCGGCAACTGGCAATTCGATTCGGAAACTTGAGGCATTCTCGTAACTAATTCTCATGTGACATTTGCTCGACACCTCCCAGTAATTAAGAAAGTGTAATTGTTGGTGCATCGAAGCAACATGTATACAGTAGAAGCGTACAAGGGATAGAACTTGTACCTCATTCGGGGATCCCCTCATAGATATTGAGTGTTAAAAAAGATCGAGAAACCACGATGGGAACCTTCAATTAGCTAAACTGAAATATGCTGTATGCTAGGTTAATACCTCAAGTGAAAACTACTTTCATTTCAAATAACTTTACCCGCGTGTGCTAAAATCTTAAGCCCAAATTCAATTACTGAGAACGAGACCCATAAAAAAATGTCACCATCACTTAGCACATACAAGTCGACCAAGTTTCCAATCCAGTCTGCTTGAAGGCTGCCTGGCCTTTTCAAAAGCCAAGTTTTTATGTTTTCTGGCAAATATTTGCTATATAATTTTTTCTAGCTGTTGTGAATTAACTTTGGGGTGAAGTTTAAAAGTTAATAATTCAAATCTGTGTTGTTTTTTTAGCAATCTGCTAAAACTAATGGTAACTAAAAATACCATTTTTTTTTTTTGTTGTCAGATTTTCTTAGCGCTATAACAAAACTGCTAAAGTGCAACAGATTTGGTCACAGGATACTTTATTCACCTCGATGAAAATGAAAATGCTAACCATAAGTTCACGGCCTTTAGGTTATCGGTAACAAGCATACATTAAAATGTAGTCTATAGACTACTATACATTAAATGTATAGAAGTCTAGGTACACTTTATACAATAGACAAACATAGTATTGATGTTCAACGCTAAGTGGTGTTGCGTTTTGAAGTTTTTGCATAATCAAAATCTTGATCGAACAAAATCAAACTTGGCACGGACATTGCTAATGTAACTTGAAATTTCAGCTAATTTTGACATTGATTCAAACTTTTAACGCTAAATTATAGCTAAAAAAATTGGCAATTTTTTGTGTATTTTTTGAGACTACAAAATTGTATCAAATTTTTTGTGGCTCTTACACTACTCATAAAAGTCAATCAAAAAAGTCTAACTCCTAATTTATTTTAAAGAATATTTTCCAGCTAAAATATACATATTTCTGTTAATTCGTTGCTAGGCTATCCCGTAACTTTGAAGTTTTTTTACCTCAATTCTGACTTCTTTTGCAGTGTCAGAATTAATCAAAATACCAATAACCATTTTGCACAATACTTTACGATGAACATAGTCCCTTATGCATCTATTATACCTGCAAAATTTGGTTAGTATATGTCACAGCAGCCATGAGATTTGGGGCAGTGTTAATAACCCGCTTCAAGAAAAAAATTGCAATTTTCTTCAGTCTCCTGAAACGTCATTTTTAAAACTTTTGCTCCGCCATTTTTCAACGGGTACCGGGAAAACTGTGCCTAATGTATTATCAGCGGGACCCCAATGAGGCCCCATGAATCAAAAAATCCGTCATTTCTGCGGCAACACAATGAGCGATTTCAGTTGAGCAAAAGTAACCATATCTGTTCATAAGACGCAAATAGCACTATTTGACATAGCCAAATAAATTTGCCTATAAATTTTTTCGAATTGAGTGAAAAGGTTGATCTATTTTTTTTAGTTACAGCCTACCAAAGTCATAAAACTGCCGTTTCTTGACTTTTAGAAAAATTTGAGACAAATTTCGTGGCCCACCGCAAAATCTGTGAAATTATTACGTTTAGTTAAATATACGACAAAACATATCACGTGCCTTTGGTATAGTTGCGTATTGTATGCGGATTTTTTTTTACACAGCGAAGAAAATAATTAACAGAAATGCATAAATTTGAGCAGAGCCTAGTTACAAGTGTTGGCGCAACTATGAGTACCGACTCTTGAAAATCGTGTTTTGTAAATAGTTGATTATATATGCAAGACGCTTGTAATGATTTAGAATGCGCAATAGACATTTAAAAGCTGCGAACGTACTACCTTAAGGTGATTTCAAATGTAGAATATAGTGCGGGAATACTCCTACTGTGTGTAATCAATTTCTATTACTTAACATGCTTTATTGTCGTGAGACTATATTATGTATAATATAGAGATATGTGCGAGTACTATAGTCAAAACTATTTGTAAGTGTATAATTTTCTTACTCTGAGTCTGAGATAGTCTCTGATCTACACGTGTCTGGTTAATAAGTTACTTTAGAGGATAATATCTAATTGACTAGTTGGATAGATGTTTTCAGGAGCGCCACATTGACGGATTGCTTGGTCATGTTGTTCGACTGTACGATGATGCGAGAATTGGGAGGCAAGAGACAATTAAGAGAGACGGGCTCGGGATTTGCGTGGGTGTGGAATATGATGATCGTCACAGCGTCGTGTGTTACGGGCTGTAGATGCCTCGTTTACTTTTTCATTGTTTTTTCCAGTTCTGCTAATATGTTTACGTTGTATTTTGGCATCGCCGGAATGTCTCGCATTTGGTTGACTAGTTTTGCTCGTGAATTTAGGTGGGAGGGCAGTGGGTCTGGGCGATGATAATAGTCAGCTGCTCGCCCTGTCTTTCAACGATCGAGGTTTGCTTTTATACTGTTTTTATAGTCATCGTTTTGGTTTAGGTACTGCAGCGTGTATTGCTAATCCAAATCTTCCCGGATGTGCAGTATGTCTTTCAGGAACATATATAGTTTACACGAAGACTGGTTTAACAAAAATAGCTAATCTCGATCAAGGTTATAGAAAAAGACAGTTAGTGTTGGCGATTGGGTCAAAAGGTAACATCGTATGGACTCCTGTCATGTTTCATTTGCACCCAAAGAACTTCAACAAATCCATTGCAGTTAGAATCACCACAGTTACCGGTAAAAATGTCACTTTGACAAACATGCACGGAATATTTTCAACCTCACGATTGCGGACAGCGGACACGGTGATTTTGCCAGCAAGATTTGCCAAAGATGTTACAGTTGGTGACAATATTTTTGTGAAGCATGGAATGAAAACTGCTGCTGAAATTGTCTCAAAAATTGAAAAAGTTAAAACGGAGGGCATCTACAGCCCCGTAACGTACACTGGGACGCTGGTTGTGAACGACGTGGTGATTTCTTGCCACTCCCACTTGGACCACTACCAAGCCCAGTCTCTCTTTAACGTCATCTATCGCCTCCCCAAACCCTTTCAGCGTCATCTTCAGGTACAGTTCAACAACATGACCATTAACGATTGGCTCAAATGGGTGGACACTGCTGAAAACTTAATTCTAAAATAATTGCAACTAGTAGAATTTATGATATGTATCCTTCTATAAGTTAACTTGTATTTTAACCAGGACCTTAGAATATTAGATCACTGAGAATATCTTCAGACTTCAGAGTAAAGAATAATTTTAATACACTTACATTCAATAGCGCTTTGTTGAACGTATAGTTACTCGCACGTGTCTATTATTTATACATAATAGTTAGGGTCCACGACAATTAAAGGCATTGGTGTAGTAATTAGAAATTTTGATGTCGCCGACGCGCGGCAGTAGTTGAGGTTGTTTCCCGGCTGCACTATATTTTTTCTACATTTTGGAATCACTTAAGGTGGTAGTTACGTTTTCGCAGCTTTTTTTAATGTTCTATTTTGCAGCATTTACTAAATCAATTTACAAGCGGTCTTTTGCATATTATTAATCAACTTATTTTGTACAAAATTACAATTTTTCAAGAGTCGGTGTTACTCATAGTGTGCACGCCAACTATTTTGGTAAGCTCATCTGCTCAATTTTATGCATTTTCCCCGTATTTCGTTATTTCTTCACTGTGGTAAAAAAAATCCGCATACAATTACGCAACTTATACCAAAGGCACGTTGATGTGTTACAAAACTGCTGGTATGCTTAACTAAACGTAATAATTTAGCAGATTTTTACAGTGAGCAAAAGTTTGTCTCAAATTTTTCTAAAAAGTCAAGAAACGGCAGTTTTTATGACTTTGGTAGGCTGTAACTAAAAAAATAATCAACCTTTTCACTCAATTCGAAAAAGGTATAGGGCAAATTTATTTGGCTACTGTCAAATAAGCTGTCTTCGCATTCTTATGAACGGAACAGGATATTGGTTACTTCAACTGAAATCACTCATTGTGCTCAGAAATGACGGATTTTTTAAAATTATTTAATTCAGTTAAATAGGGCCTCATTGGGGTCAGCTAATAATACATTAGGCACAGTTTTCCCGTACCCGTTGAAAAATGGCGGACAAAAGTTTTAAAAATGACGTTTCAGGAGACTGAAGAAAATTTGCAATTTTTGAAGCGGTTTATTAACACTGCCAATGCTCATGGCTGCTGTGACATATACTAACCAAATTTTGCAGGTATAATAGATGCATAAGGGACTATGTACATGTAAAGTATTGTGCAAAATGGTTATTGGTATTTCGTGATATTGACATGAGAAGTCAGAATTGAGGTAAAAAAACTTCAAAGTTACGGATCGCCTAGAACGACTAACAGAAATATGTCATATTTTAGCTGAAAATATTCTTAAAATAAATTGGGTTAGACGTTTTTTGATTGACTTTTATGAGTAGTGTAAGAGCCACAAAAATTTGCATACAATTTTGTAAGTCCTCAAAAAATACACAAAAAATCCAATTTTTTAGCTATAAATTAGCCGTAAAAGTTTGAATCAATGTCAAAATTAGCTGAAATTTTGCTATTCACATTAGCAATGTCCGTGCCAAGTTTGATTTTGTTCGATCAAGTAACTTTTGAATTATTGCAAAAACTTCGAAAACGTAACTACCACCTTAAGCGTTGAACATCAATACTATGTTTGTCTATTGTATAAGTGTGAGACTACTATACATTTAATGTATAGTAGTCTATGAGACTACATTTAATGTATGCTTGTTACCGATAACCTAAAGGTTCCGTGAACTTATGGTTAGCATTTCATTTCATAGGTGAATAAGAGTATCCTGTGACCTATATCTGCTTCACTTCAGCAGTTTGTTTATACGCTAAGAGGATCTGTCCACAATATATAAATAGTTACTATTAGTTACCATTAGTTTTAGCAGATTGCTAAAATAACTCTATCACAGATGTGAATTATTAACTTTTAAACTTCACCCCAAGTTAATTCACAACAGCTAGAAAAAATTATATAGCAAATATTTGCAGAAAACATAAAAACTTGGCCGTTTTTTGGAAAGAGGCCAGGCATGCCGCTTACAACAGACTGGATTGAAACTTGGTCGACTTGTATGTGCTAAGTGTATGATCATAACTTTTTATGGGTCTTAAGTTCAGCTCTCAGTAATTGAATTTGGGCTTTAACATTTTTTAGTCACATGATCGCGGGTAGACTAAAGAACAAAAGTTATTTGAAATGAAAGTAGTTTTTACTTGAGGTATTAACCTAGCATACAGTATTTAGTTTAGCTAATCCTAAGGTGTCTGCCATGGTTTCTCATCTTTTTAACACTCAATATCTATAGAAATGGGGATAATTCAATCCCGATGAGGTTCAGTTCTTATCCTTCTGCTACGCTTCTCTCTATTATGCATAGTGTTGCTTCATAGCAACAATTACACTTTCTTAACACTGGGGGAACCTGTCGGAGCAATGTCACATAGAATTAGTTACGAGAATGCCTCAAGTTTCCGAATCGAATTGCCAGTTGCCGCTGGCTGAATGGATTGGCGTAACAGTTTTGCCCCAAAGCTATCAGTGTGAAGCAGGTTCAGTCTGTGGTAGCGGAACAAAACTCAAACAACCATTTGTGCAAGTTTAAAATTTTGCAAATTTGTTAAGCAAAGTAGTAAACCAACATGCACACCACAACAGCAGGATCAATCAAACAATAACAACAGTTTGCCAAACAACATTGAAAAAGAGTCTGTAGCGTGGAGGTCCTAAGTTTTTTTCTACTCACTAATCCTGGGACGAAAAGAAACAAGTTTTTAAGTTTTTTAACAGGAGCATCGAAAAGTGTGATAAACTATTTTTTTCAAGGTTTTGTGCTGCTATTCGCTTAGCTGACTGAGAGGTCCGACTGCTTAGTTTTTCCAATGTAGTATTCCATGGTCATTTTCGTCTTCTGTCGTCTGCGTTTTCAAATTTGTCGATCTAATACACCAGCGGTTGCTTCGGCGGTAGTGCCCCCCTTCTTTGGGAGTGTAGACCATAGTCATAGTTATCGACAACTATTGCAGTCAGTACTGGTTTAATTTTTGACTGATTCTGCCATAAGAATTATACTTGTCGTGTCTGGCTCTTAAGGGGGTAATGTCGTTTTCGTGGTTTTGACATTTCAGTGTAATTTTTGCGCCCCCCACAGCTAAACTCAAGCTAAAAACGGACTACGGCTCACCTAAAAACGCAATTACCCCCTTAAGTGTCCGGATTGAAGTTTAGGGCTCAAACAAGCACTTTTGTTGACGAGCGTACATATTTCACATGACAACAATAAGTATTATTATTACTCACCAGAGATCGGTTGAGAAACAAGATAAGCATTGACATAGGCTAGTGCATGGACACAATCATTAGTATTAGTAGTAGACAAGACAGGGTCACAATTCAAATGACAGCTTTTCAAAGATTCTCTAGTCTCCGAATCATGCAAACCCTTTGACTTAGTCTCAGGTGTTTGGCAGTGTCTAGCTTTATGTCCTGACCTGCCACAGTTGTAACATTTGCCTACTAACGTCATATGTGTCTCACTGTCTCCTATCTTTTGAACTGTGTTCAAAATTATACCCTCCAGCTGTTGAAAGCGTGTTTTTAGGGATTGCAATTGCGCACCGTGCGCACTGTTCTCCTTTGAAGCCGACCTAGACTCTGCAGAAGAAGGACTGTTGGAACGACTCGAATATCCTCTTCCGGTTTCGCGCACCGTGCGCGTTGCCGAGAAGCAGGTTTCGGTAAAACCATTGCGTCCCGTGTTTCTATCTGCCTCCTTTGTATTAAACACACAGTGTGTCTCAATTCGCATCGCCATTGTTAGCGAGTCGCGCGCTGTTAACGGGTTTGCGACCAGAAGTTTTTCTCTCAAACGTTCTCCTGTTTGAGTCATGAAATGTCGCCTCAAGATCTTCAAGGGCTCCTTAAATGACCCCTCTGGGTAAGCCTTAGGAATCATGTCCTCTAGCGCTCTCCTCACTCTTTAAAAATCCCAACTCCCCCAAGGAGGCGAATGGCCGGCGGATTTTAGGACTTACCAGTCACGGCTGCCACCAAATGTAGCGTATTGGCCAATAAGGACGCGGGACAACCGTAAAATAAACAGTGGTTTAATAAAGGAAGGGGAGGTGAGCAGGGAGCAGGCAGGCAGACAAGGCAGGCAAAAGAAACTGACTGATTATCCATGCACAGTACGCGTTTATATAGCCCAAATGAATATGCAAATTAGATGTAGTTTAATATGCAAATGTGTAAGGCGACTCAATGCCGCACCTACGAATGGCCCAAGCAGGAATGGAGGGTACCGACTATCTAGGGGAGAGTCATCTCTCGCCCGTAGCCTCGACCGCTCCGCCGGCGGGGCTTCCAGGTATGATGAACGGGGTCTTCCGTACGGGCCTGGGTTGCCGGACACCGACGGGAAATGGGGCTTACCTAGTCTACGGGGCAAGGCGCAGTTGGCGCAGCACACAGAATTAACACGGCCCACTAAGCCTGAATGGGCTTCTCGGGGCTAGGTAGCGAGCAATGGCGTGGGGGCTGAATACGGCGCATACGGAACGCAGAGGGGTGGCAGGGCCTCTCTAGGCCGATACTGCCCGGGGGCTATGAATAACTATCGGAACGGCAGGGCTCTACGCCAAAACTGCCCAACAGAACACGCGAACGCAACTAATAAAAATAGCACCTTTAATGAAACGCAAGACAGGCCATTTTGGCTGAATACTGTTGTAGAGATAATACGCAATCACCGTAATAAAGACACGACCACACCGGCCATTCGAAGCAACACACACTACTTAATAATCCTGACTGCTACTGTACAACGAGGTCTGACCAAGCGGATACACACAGATGAGATGACAAGTACGTGTATAGTGTTAAATTAGATTGAGCGTATATTCATAAATGTGAATATGAAAAAGGTAAGTTAAATGTGATTAAGGGAGTAGGGGAGGGAATCCCAGGTGAAGCCTTACAGATCTTCCCCTCCTCACTTAATTGTGCTCCTGCACAATTAGGCAAGAAGCGAGAAAACCGTAAGCCGGCACAGCTGGGGTGGTGGGAGTAGGAGTTGGGTGAATTTTGAGAGAATTTAGGTAGAATTTTTACCCAGGGACGGCTCTTCCCCTCCTCACTTATGAATTTGCCCACACAATTTATACCCAAAAATATGCCACTACATAATATATTACTACTTACAAAATACACACAGTCAGTAGACAAATCACTGAATTATCCATGAGGTAGATTAGTTAGCTCCAAAATAAGCGATATGAGTTGGACGAATTTCGGCGAATATACAAGGCGTTGATTAGTGTACACGAGCTACAAGTGGTATCACAAAAGTTGAAATGGCAATACGGCAAAATAAGGTTCTGTTAGTTGGCACAAATTACAGTTCAAAAACAGCCTGTACACAATTCACAGTCCATACAGTCCATACAGTTCGCAATCCTCAGGCATTTCGTAGTGCGTAGGGGAATGGGGGTGTCGCCGTACGCGCCGCAACAAAAGGCAGGGGGGTTGACAAATCACCGTTCGGAAATAACGCACCGTTACCAGTTCGAGATTTGAGCAATTATCCCGCACAGTTAGCAGTTCGAAAAATTGAGCAATCACGCATAGTTCACTGTTCGAAAATTGAGCGATTACGCGTGGTTCACAGTTCGAAGGTTGAGCAATAGCGCCGAGGTAGATATTGCAAGTAGGGCGCGGCAGCAGAGGTAGAAGGCTGCGGTTGAGCACTGCGGATACGATCGCCGGTCCAACATTGAGTGGCCTCCATTTGGGTGTGACACGTCTGGCATGCGTCTAATGGTGCCTCATTGGCTCCCACTGGCGCCGCCATCGATGCACTGCACCATAGGCTGTTGTGGCATAGGCGTTGGCACATATTATGCATACAGTATATATACTACCGAAAATCACAAATAACACATCACAAATTATACCGACATACTGACACAAGCAATTACGGCAAAACAAATAGGCACACACAAATGGCAGTTCAAATATTTACATGGCACAAATTACAAGACAAGTTATAACAATACCAATACAAAAATAAAGCACATATTAAAGCATACATACAAAGCATCAATACCAAAATTACCAGTATTACGGATAAGAGCACGAGATGAATGACATAATATGGCAGGCAAAATATACGCAGCCGAACAACTGACGAACTGAAAAATAGAATATATTTTTGGGTTTTATAATTATAATATGTTTTTTGTGTTTTAGGTTATATGCCTTTTTTTGAAAAAGAGAAGAAATATGAAAAATGAAGAGATTACGAAAAATGGCAAAAATAACAACAATACCCGAACAATATACATTATGCAATAACAATACAATTATGAATAAATTTTATTTATATGTTGATTTTCTTTGTCTCTTTGGCGTAGATAGTTGGCGAGTTAGCGTCTCTTCGCGTAGTAGGCAACAGTTCGCTGGCTACGGCCTAGCGACTGGGCGGCCTGCGTTCGAGCGCGAGTCGAACGAGTAAGGCGGGCGGAGTGAGCGGCGTGAGCAGAACGAGTGACAATCGCGTGAGTCACTTCACGCTGTTGCTCCGCGAAAATGTCGCTATAGGGCACGTAAGCGGGTCCCGTGTTGACGATAGGGCCGGTGACCCTTCGAAGTCATTCGCCTCGGGGTTCTGAGCATTCGCCGCGTTCTGAGCGTGGGACCTCGATACGGAAGGGCGTCGTTTGTTAAACAGATGCCGCTGCGCCTTCAGGTCGAATGGTGGGCGTGTCCACCCGTGGCGGCCATTGTTCATGCCCCTCAATTTCTACGTCGGACATTTGTTCAATAACTAATTGGGGTAGCGGAGCAGATTCTACCTTCATTCGCCCTTCTACTTGTTGTTGTTGGGACGCCCCTTCTGATGGCTTAGGGTCCTGTCCCGCTGGGCGTCGATCTTCTTGCGTATCAGTGGGCTCCCGTGGTGTCGGGTCCCGGATTGGGCTTCGTCGACGACTCCCTTGTCCGACACTATGATATTCACGCCGGTCAGATTCCGGTGGGGGCGTCCGCGTCCCCTGGACCTATCGCTCCGAGCTTGGGGTGGCTCATGCTCTCGCCTGGCTCGGTGCTCATAGGACCCATGAGGAGTCTGGCTAACTCGTCGGTGATGTTGTTCATGCGGGTCTCGGTGTTCCCGCTCAGGTTCACGTCTGAATTCTACCTCTTCCGATTCCGAGACTCGAGGTAGAGATTTGGCGTAGTACCTCTCATAAAACTGGCTAGTAGAGGTGGGTTCTTGCGGTCCGCGGAAGAAGACTACCCGTTCTTCTTCTTCTCGGGTTTGACGTTCCCGGTTTTCCTCTTCTTGCATCCGGCGTCTCTTGTCTTCCTTCTCTCTTCGTCGTCTTCGCTCCCGAGAGTCGTCCCGTTCACGGTGTTGATAAGCGTCCGGTCCTCTTTGATAGGGGTGCTAGAACTGGTTTGACAGTAATCGGCGTCGAACTCTGCGCACTAGCTCTATCCTTTCCTGTTTCTCCAGTTTGTGCTGGTTTCATGCAGACCTTTTGACCGCTTTACCAATCGTTGCAACAACTGGTCCTGTGATTCTTCTTGATGGCTGGTGATGGGCTGGTTCGGATTAGGCAAAGATTCTTGGTGTCTCGTGACACCGTTTGTCTCCGCCACCTCTTCATCCATGCCTGCAGCAAGTCGGTCTCCTGTAGCTTCCGAGTCCATGGATTCGTCCCGCGATGACACTTTGATTTATTCTTCCATTTCCCACCAGTCTTGGGATCCTGTCTTCTCCATTGCCTGTGTCCTCTCGCTGTGTTGTAGCTTTGGCAGCTGCTCTATCCTCTGCCTCTTGGCCGAGGTGGGCAGCGCCGCGGCCGCGATCCCACCAGCGTTCGTTCCGATCACCGCGGCACTTCTGAGGTTTAGCTCCGACCTCGCTTGAGATACCCTCGACGTCGAAGGCCGGTTTAGGAGGGGGTCCATTGTGCTCATTTCCGGTGAAGGAGGAGCATCCACGGTAGGCGGGGCTTGGAAGTTGATGATGCCCTCAACTTCCTTTGGCTTCAGAGCCCTGGCGGGTGCTGGTTTTTTCCGCATTTGGCCTTGTCTTCCGTTCGTCCCGCTTGAGCAAATAATTGAGCAAATGTTCGAATTGTCAAATAGTGAGCAAGTAGCGGCAGGACGAGTCGGCAGGTTACAGGACTAATCAGTAATTAATGTTCCCTCCATGGAACGTTCTCAGGTAATCTGCAATACAATAACATCCTAACATCACACGTCAACTATAGGCAGCTATCCAACCCCACTACTCAAAAATTTTGAAAAATTTGCATCTTTACTGCCCAAATAGGTATGGTTGACTAAGGCTTCATACGACCACTGATAAACGGGCAGGCTATTTAATTTAACTAAAGGCCCCCTTGTTTTTGGACGAATGAGCTCTTCCCCTTAGTCAGAGTTTGCGTGGACCCCCGGTAGGTTGCTGGTGTTGAACCCAAGGTAAGCTCGTAGAGTCGTAGGCAAAAAGGAAGTTTGCGGTGGCCGGATAAAAATCTAGTTCTGGAGATGGTGATTCTAACTGCAGGTGGATTGTAGGTCTAGTTGGTGGTAGTTGAAACTTTAGGACAGGAGAATTTTGTGGTAGTTGTAAGTAGTGGACTCCACGGAATTTTGCACACAGGAAAATTTGATTCATTGGGCCAGCACACAGGAAGCAGATGAGTTGTTTACTGGCACAATTCTATATACATACAATATATACAAGGCAAAGCATAACAAAGCACAGCAAAACACACAGCAATGATGTTGAGATAGGGGTTCAACCGAGTCCGGTATTCTGAACGATGCCTCATGGCCTCGCATATACCTCACAAGGTAACCCCTATTTTTCCTCGGGCTGACTGAAATTACTCGGAGTCCGAAGATTCCAAGTTCGGGTCCGCACCGCTACGGGTGGACTGATTCGTCTGATGTTCTGAACTGGCTCCGTCTTCTTTTTCGTCCTCCGTGTTCGGTTGGTCCATCTCTTCTTCAAAGGTCGGTGGTGGTCGCAGTTTCTTTAGCCGGTTCACGTGCTTTCTCAAAGCTTCTTCCAAGGCTTTCTTCCCGATTTCCCAGCTTTTTCGCACTCGTTGGACGGTTTCGTGCTTATAGCACTCTATACCCTCTATTGGTTCTTGGAACTTTTTCTCCATTAGCGCAACGTCATCGGGCAGGTTTGGGTCTCGTCCGTGTAGCATGAAGAATGGGGTGTCTTGGATCGAGGCGTGCACGGACACTCGGTAGGTGAACAATGCCCACGGTAACTTCTCGTCCCAGTTGGTGTGCTTTTCGCTGACGTAGGCCATAATGAACTTCCGCAGGGTCTTGTTGAGACGCTCCGCTACGCCGTTGCACTGTGGGTGGTAGGCCGTCGTGTGAAATTATGTGATCCGCAGATCTTATAGATGGCCTTCATTAGGTTGGAAATGAAGTTGGGCCCTTGATCAGACAGAACCTCCTGTGGTACTCCATGTCGGGCTACGAAACCTTCCAAGTAGTGGCGAGCAATAGTCTCCGCCTTTTCGTTCCGCATTGGCCAAGCTTTTGCCCATCTGATGAGGTGATCCACGATGACCAAGACGCATTTGTTCCCTCGGCTGCTCGGTGGGAAGTGGCAGACATCCATAGCAACACGTTGAAATGGAGTCGAGACCGGTGGAAACAGCTTCATCGGGGTCTTCGGGTTCCGGTTCACAGGTGCAAAACGGTTGCAGACCGTGCAAGACCGTATATAGTCCCCTGCGTCACCTGGCTTTCAGCTGGTACATTACCTTTTTGTAGGCCATGTGCCCTCCGCCTTCGGGTGCGTCGTGGGCTGACTTTAGGACTTCCTTCCGATAGCGTTCCGGCGCGTAGAGGGTTCGATGGGCCTCTTGACGTTTTTTGTTGTCACTGTCCACGTAACAACGATACAAAATTCCCTGATCGTAGTCGCAGTCGGCGACAGATCTGATGAAGGTGCGCCGGTTCTCGTCTGTGGGCTCCTCTTTCTTTTCGAAGTAGTCCGCCGTGGTCTTTGCCAGTGGGTCCTTGAGCAGTTCTTGGTGCCATTCTTCATCCGGAACATTTAGAACAGTCAGAAGTCGTTCAGGCGGGTACATTTGGTCCGTCACATCCATTTCCTCTTTGTCCTCTTCCGGCACGAAGAAAATTTCGTCCTTGGGTCGAGTTGCCGGTGGTTTCTCCGTAGTTGCTGGGCCCGTATAAAACTCGTCTCTTTCAGATTCTGTGACTCCTGCCCCAGTGTCTGAGTTCTCGACGGTCTCATTCCGGGTTTGGCTCACCCGTTTCGGTGGCTTTTGGTTCCTTTTCTCTCGGTTCTTATTTTTCGGTGTCTCTAGCGGTTCCAACGTAGGTTTCCCAATTAAAGGGTTCCGGGAAAGGGCATCGGCTACGTTGTTTTCCCGTCCTTTCCGGTAGGTTATCTCGTTGTCGAATTCCTGCATGGCTAGGGACCACTTTGCTAGACGGCTCTTGGCTAGGGCTTTGTTATTGGCCCGAAACAGGAAGGACAGGGCTTCATGGTCCGTCACTATGGTGAACTTCCGATGGGTGAGATAGTGTCGGAAGTGACGGCAAGCCCAGACCACTGCAAGTCCTTCGAGTTCTGAGATAGAATATTTCTTCTCCCCACTGGTCAATGTTCGACTAATAAAGGCGATAGGGTGGACCTTGCCCGTTTCGTCCGCTTGTTCCAAAACTGCTCCGAGTTCTTCAATGCTGGCGTCGGTGCACAGCACAAACGGTTTTGTCCAGTCCGGATAGACTAGGACTGGTGTAGTGACCATGGCCTTCTTCAGTCGTTCGAAGGCTAGCTCCGTCTCGTCCGTCCAGTCGTGTTGTTCTCCCTTCGTCAATAGTTTGTTCAAGGGAACGGCTATTTTTCCAAAGTCTTTCACAAAGCGGCGGTAATAGCCAGCTAATCCTAAGAATCCCCGTAGTTGTTTTTGGTTCTTGGGTCGTGGGAAGTTCTGAACAGCTTCCACCTTCTTTGGGTTTGTAGACATCCCTTCGGGTGTGATGATATGTCCCAGGTATTCCACCCGTGTTCGAGCAAACACGCACTTCTTAGCGTTCAGGAACAAATTCTGTTCGCGCAAGGTCTCAAATACTTTCCGCAGCATTTGTAGGTGGTACTGCTCATTCGGTGATGGAATCAGGATGTCGTCAATGTAGACGGGCATGTCCGTCAGGATTCGGTCCATAATCCGCTGAAATGTGGGTGGAGCGTTGGTAAGTCCGAAGGGCATCACGTTCATATGGAACAAGCCCATATGGGTGATGAAGGCCGTCTTCTCCTTTTGCTCTGGTAGCCATTTCGATCTGCCAGTAACCACTGCTCAGATCCAGGGTTGAGAAGATTTTCCCTTTGCTGAACATGTCCAGGATCTCATCAATTTTCGGAAGGGGGTAGCGGTCCTTTCTGGTGATGTTGTTCAGCTTACGGTAGTCCACGACCAAACGGGTGGTCTTGTCCTTCTTGGCCACTAGGATCACCGGTAAAGCCCATTGTGAGTCCGATGGTTCACAGATCCCCGCTTTGAGCATGGACTGGATGTGCTTCTCGATCTCCGCTCGTTCCCAAGGATTTACTCGGTAGGCCTTGGCAGTTACCGGTCCTTGTTCCCCAGTATCGATGGCATGGTAGCCTCCTTTGCAGCGGAGGCCGGCCTGCGGTTTGTCAAAGACATCAGCAAATTCTTGCAGAAGCAATCTGAGTTGTTGCTTGGCTTCCTCCGTCAGGTCCGCTGAGCTAAGGTCCACTTCGTCCGTTGGTTTCTTGGGCTTCTCGGTCTCTTCCGGTTTCAGGGCGTTAGCCAGCAAATGTTCTGTCTGCCCAGCCCCTCGAGCATTTACCGGGCATCCGTGTACCTCATGGTCCAATTGTACCCTCGAATGCTTTTGGGGTGGCAGCTGGACTTTTTCATAGTCGGATTCATACATGGCTAGGGCAAACTCTTTCCCTTCTGTTTCGCCAATCAGGACCTCTTCAGCATAGGCAATACGCATTCCTCGTCCCTCAAAGATCACCATTTCCCCGTTGGCTACTTTGGCCGTGGGTGTCGTCGGCAAGTTCAGTTTCAGGTCCGGATGTTTGTCCTTTAGCACGTTGAAAAATTTCTGCGAGCAAATGGACATTGTGGCTCCCGTGTCCACCCGGCCTAACAGTGAACATCCTTTAACGTGCACGTTGACCAGCGGCACTGATGATGGGATCACCATCGATTTTTCCCCCATGTAGAAATTCCCATTATTAACGAACTAACAAATGTAGTTCGCAGAGACTGGGGTCACGGGGAAGGCATTTGGCGGAAGGTTGCTAGGTGGCTGATCTGCCTTCTTGTCCTCTGTTTCCGTCTGGTTTCCCTTCGAGACTCCCTGGCGGGGATTGAACAGGGCGTCCTCTTCTTTGTCGCCATCTTGGTCCGATGATTCTGACAGCTCCGGGACTCGTTGGGGCTTTCGTCGAGGACTTTTCTTCTTTTTGGTGGAGTCGGCCGCAGAGGTTTAACTCTCCTCTGTAGTCGGTTGAATCCGGATCTTGATCGGCTGAGGTAGGGGTTCTTCCTTCTTGTTCCCCTCCTCACTTTTGTTGTTGTCCACCGTGGTGGTCTCGGCCTTCTTTTGGGCTTCCTCCATCCAGGTAGGAATGAGGTTGGCTTCCACACCCACGTGATGCACCTTGGGGCCTTGGTGCTGAAATCGGACGTATTGGCCATTTCCTTTTTCAAAGGCCAGGACCTCCGCTTCACAGGTGTATTTGAGGGAGTCCCCCCCTATGTATTGCATCCGGGTAGCATACTCGGAGTAGGCGGCTTCTAGCTCCGGTGCTGGTACGTCAGCGACGTAGATCTGATTATCCCAGGTCAATGCGTTGATGCGGATTAGCTCTTTTGTCGAACCCATGTGGCTATTTGGCCAGGAATTCCGCGTGCTGGGCCATCTTTTCCAGTCGTTCCGGATCCTCTTGGTGCTGTACTGAGGCCGCTTGAGGGGGGTTAGGCTCTGAATAGTGATTCGGTGGTCCTTGTCCTTGCCGATTTCGAAATGCCTGATTGACGTTTCGGCTTCGTCCGCGTCCTCGTCGAGTTCCTCTGAAAGCCCTTGGTGGTTGATTCCAGTTTTGGTTCCACTGTGGTTCCCAATTTTGGTTGTTACTCGGGCTTCAGTTTTGGTTCCAGTTTTCTTCTTGATAGTCTTGTTCCCCGTGGTAGGTCACATTATTTCCCCATTGTGGCTGGAACTGATGTTGTTGGTTGGTGAATCCACTCCCAGCTGATTGTTGGAAGTAGTCCTCCGACTGGTTGGGGCTAGAGGAGTATTCCTGGATCAGTACCATTTGTGGGTGATCGGGATTGTGGTCGTCTTCCTGGTAGAAGTCTTCATCGAAATCACCGACCATCATATAGGCCACGTTGTTTCGGCGATTCCCCGGTTGCTGAGGATAGAAATTTCCTCCTGGCGTGTTTCTCCACGGTTTAACCCCTGGCATCGTTGACTGATTGGGCGGGGGTTCACGCTGTTTGGGTCCTCGGGGGGTCTGAAAGTTTCCCTGATTCTGTTGGTAGGTGGGGCGGTTTTGCTGAAATGGGGTGGAAGGAGAAACCCCTCTGCTTCGACTATTGTCCGCTCCGAACTGTCCTCCGCGTGGGATATAAGTCCCACGGTTCATGCCGCCTCCACGGCTCTGAAAGGCTCCTCGCCCTCTGGATGTGTCAGTGGACGGTGGGGGTGTGGCACAATGTCGGGCCAAATGCCCCTTTCCTCCGCAGCGGTAGCACTCCGCGTTAGGATTCACCAGGTTGGGCTGGAAGGTCGACGATTGGTATTGCGGACTGGGCTGGGTCTGGTAGGGTTGCTTTTGAGGCTCCGGTTCAAGTGCGGTTGGTGGAAATTGTTGCTGTTGATTTTGCATCATAGCATGGACTTGCATCTCACGCGCATGCAGCAGCTCTTCTCGGCAGGAGTTGATGAGGGTTCGCATTTCCTCCGCATCCTGTTTCAACTGGTCAGCCACTGAAGTGTTAGGCTGTTGAGGAGCGGTTGTCGAGGCCGGAGCCGGCTTAGCCGTTTCTTCCAGGATGGCTTGTAGGGCCTGTTGTTGTTCGTCGTCCACCGTCGCTTCCTATTTGGATCTTCGCAGCACTCCGGCTAAGTGAGATAACAGGGCCGTCGGGAACTTGGCTAGGATTTCCTGCTCCGCTTCCATTTTGGATAGATTCTCCACCAGGCGTCGCAGGGATTCCCTGTTTTTGGGCTTTTCACTAACTTTTCACCTGAGGTAGAAAAGGTAGTGCGATCGCACGTAGGCTGTCTCGCAGTCCAGACTCCAGTCGAGACATGATCTTCTCAGCTCGCTGGTCGTCGGTCATTGATTCCCCGGGGTAGGCCCTGGATAGGAGGGTCTCCAATTCTGAAGCGTATTCGGCCACTGTTTCGTCCACATGTTGCGACCTCAGATAGAACCGTTGCGCCAGCGACTCTTGCTGCTCAGGCCGCGGTTCATACAGGAGCCAAAGCTTGCTCTTCAGTCCCTCGTAAGTGAGCGGCATGTTGGCTTGCAGCGCCATCTTGGCCACGATGGTCTTGTCCAGGCAGGAGATCAGGGCGGGGCGCCAGCAGTCAAGCGAAATTGAGTTAGCCTGAGCCACTGCCTCGAAGACAATGATCCAATCAGACCACTTAGTGGCCCCCTTCTTGTTTCCCTGGAACGGTTCAATGTTGCGGAAAATGAAGGAGTAGTTCCTCCGTCCGTTTCCGGCTGCGGCAGCTGCTGCAAGTCGACTGATGTATGGTTGAACCGCCATCGATAGATCGATCCGGGGTGGTAGTATTGTGGACAGGGGCCGTTTAGGTCTGGCTGAAGGTGACGGCCTTTTGGGTCGGGGGTGCTCGCGGCACCTCCGGTTGGGTCCCATAGGAGTAGGTCGACCCCAGAGGAGAGGCTTCCGCAATAGGTCGGGTCGTCACCTGTAGCATTCCATTTGCGGGGTTGATGGGTGATGTAGGAAAGTCGGCCATGTCCGATGCCAGGTTCTGCTTGGTCGAGTTGGCCGGGTGCAAAGGCGTCTGGGTGGGTGGTCGTCGGTTGATGGCCGGTAATGGAGAGATTAGCCGGTTGTAGGCTTCTGCCAGGTTGGCCAGCACACGACCATGGTCGGGCGTTGCGAACTGGATCACCCCAGACTCTGATGCCTGGAAGTGAGTTCGTACTTCGTCGTCTTCTGTAGCGCCTTCGTTGGGCAAGTTGGGTTTTCCCTTCATATTTGCCACAACTTCCCGTGTGAAGTTCCGTCCCAGGAATCTGGCTTCCAGCTGGTCCATTCTTTTCCATAGTATCCGTTGGACATACTGTTCTGACACTGGTTCGTTGGTGGGGACCACGGTCGTTTGTCTCGTATATCCGTCCCAGACTAGGGAGGGGTCATCCTCCTGCGGGTGTCCCGTCATACCGTTCCCCGGGGTACCCTGGTGGGGGCATTCTGGATCAGGACTTCCTCCGTGGGTTGAGTTGATGTCCAATTCGGGGGCAGTTGTTGCTGGCTTATCCCGTTCTGATGATCCTCCGAGTTGGCCAGGCCTGCTGTGGCTACCATGACCACATGATTGTCGTCGGGCGAGTGGGGGGCAGCTGGGCAAGTGCCCAAAGCTCCTCGCCCTGACCAGTCCGTCTGTTCGTATTTTCTAGGTCGTGGGCGAGGAGGTGCTGAGTAGACAGCAGGGTCCCGTTGTACCGGGTATAGGTCGGGTTGGGGGTGATCCAATTTCTCGTCTTCTAGTTCCCTGTCTTCCGTCTAAGCTTCGAGTTGTCGGCGGAACGCCTAATATCTCTCGGTATCCCCAGGTGTCCTCGGTAGGGCCTCGTAAAGTTGGTCCAGCTTCTCGTTAAATTCGGCTAAGATCCACTTCCTCCGTGGCGTTCGCTGAGGTGTGACGGTCATTAGTACCCCTTTTGGGTTACGGTAGCCGTAGGTTGATGAGGAGGCGTTGGAGAAGGCACTGGACATAGATGAGTCAGCACAGGTCTTCGAGCTGCCCGTAGTTGTAGATCCATCCCAGTATCGGTGGGTCAGATAGCGTGGTGGGTAGGACCCATCCAGGCTCTCCTGGTGATTCCCGGCAGGGGTGGGGGCCAGACGGTTGATCGCAGTTCGTTTCTGGTAGAGGCTCGTGCCTCAAACACGCCCAAACGGCAACTCAACTCGGAATGATTGGGGTCAGCATAGTATTTGGGCAGTCCCGGTCGTTGATTAGGTGCCTGGGTAGTGGACTGGACCTAAGGAGGGTCATCCCAGGGTGTGGGTGGTCCCACAGGCAACTGATGAGCAGCAGGGTGCTGAGCTGGATCTTCTTCCACTGTTGAAGCAAGTTCGGGTAACGAATATACCCCCAGCTCTTGCTTTGATGACTTGGCTGGGTCTTCTGGTGCATTTCCGTGTAGCGAAAATACCCCGGTGGACTGCGAAGCAGATCTGGACTGATCACCGAAAGTCACACTGGGTAGCGAATAAACCCCAGTTTCCTGCGGAAAAACCGCCGTGCGTCTGGCACTATTCGTAGTGGGTAGCGAATATACCCCACTGTTTGGCAACTGCTCTTTGGGTTTAGAAAGAGCGTCCGCATTGGGTAGCAAATAAACCCCAATGGTCCGCGGTGTCAAATCCGTATCAGCTGGTATAGCGGGACCGGGTAGCGAAAATACCCCGGTGGTCCGCGAAGGCAGATTGGCTTTGATGGTCGGTGCGGTTTCGGGTAGCGAATAAACCCCGATTATCCGCGGCATTGATGATCCATCTTCGTATGAGCCCAAGTCACTTGGACTCTGTGACCAGGGGGAAGAGTCCCCGGTTGTGCTTCTGGGCCAATCTGATGATTTCCTGGATGATAACCAGGAGCTGGAGGTCGTCTGCTTCGTATCTTCATTGATGGTGGACGGCATTCTTCCCCGGTTCCAGGCTGCGTTGATGGCTTCTGATGAGGAAGTGGTCGCATTCAGGGTGTCCCGTCACTCAATGATGTCTCGTGACCTCAACTGAAGGCTGTAGAACTCCCTTCCTGCGCCAAAGCAGGAGTCCCCAGAATCAGCTGGGTCTTCACCACTCTTCGTCCACTGGGCTGCTTCTCCGTTGACCACAGATAGATTCCTTCCCCGTGGTTCTGCTGATGGCTGACGTGGGGTACTAGTTAGAGGTACCGCCACGGAGCCCAGGGTGGCATGAGGCATTTTAGGTATCTAATCCTCAGCCGAATTTTTGACGTCGCCAGCTTCGTTACCAGAAGCAGATTTTTGAAGGGTTTTCACCCCAATGTTGGTGGTCAAGGGGGCAAGGCCCCCGATTGTAGAAAATGGGTCCCCTGGGTATGCACCCAATTTTTGGTGGAGTGCGCGTACATACGCACCATACTCTCTGATTTTCCTCTCCCTCTCTGGGCTATTCCCGGGGGGAGGCTTCTCCGCCGTGTTATTCAAAGCCACCGATAATGGGCGGCGGTGTTCGTCTTCCACTGGATCTGTACTGGTCGGAGGGATCACCACGGGGGCAGCAATTTCATCAGGGGCAGTCGAACCACCGGTCGGGGGACGATCTGGGTTGTCGCCGTCGATAGCAGCTCCAGGTCGGTGAGGATCACGCCGGTGAACAACCGTCGTTTGACCGGTCTGCGCTGGTGGAGCTGCGAGAGGGGGTCCAAAACCTTCGCCGTACTGGATGGGGGTCTGGTGTCAGGACGCGTCGCAAAAGAGGGGGGCCCCTCCACCCTGTGTGCCGTGGTTTTCTGGTGTGCGACGTCGCACTCCTTAGCACTCGACACAGGGTCAGAGGAAACCGGGGACAACTGCAATACCTGCTGGGGGGCAGCAACGGGGACAGAGAGTTCGAACAGGACAGCGATCATAACGCGCACAGCGTAGGCGCAGCGGGACAGTAGGGCACGAAATGGGGTCCAAACGGCGTCGAGTAGGGGTGGGGTTGGGCCCGTAACCACCGCCGAAAAACAAGCAAAAATAGTAGCGCCAGACTCGTAAAAACACACCCCGGGACAGGGCTCACGACGACGTACGGTAGATTTAGAGGCCACGACGTAAGGGCCTGCCCATGGGTTACGGTAGGCATGACGGGAGACAATAGGGGGGCAGCAAAAATTTTGGACAATAGGGCCCGTAATTATTGGCACAAAATTATCTGAAAACTGGGCCTCGCACACACAATTATACAACCATAACAGTCCAATATTAGGATCAAAACAATGAGACCAGAGGAGACCAAAAAAGGAATTGACTGAGCAAAAAGAGACACGAAAGAGGGGGTGAGGGGGGGAGCACAAAAAACATACATATTATAGGCGCACACTACAAATATATATACGAGAACGAGGCGCCAAAATTATACACAAAAAAAATAATATATATCCCATACAATTATACACATATCACATATAAGGCGCACCCGAAAAGACTGAAAAAGAAAAATCTAAGCGCCACAATACAAAAAAAATATCACAAAAATATATATCACAGTACAGTCAAAACCACATATAAAGCTCAATATGGGACTACCCCTTATCCTGGCAGCCTCGCCACATTTGTAAGGCGAATCATTGCCGCACCTACGAATGGCCCAAGCAGGAACGGAGGGTACCGATTATCTAGGGGGGAGTCATCCCTCGCCCGTAGCCTCGACCGCTCCGCCGGCGGGGCTTCCAGGTATGATGAGCGGGGTCTTCCGTACGGGCCGGGGTTGCCGGACACCGACGGGAAGTGGGGCTTACCTAGTCTACGGGGCAAGGCGCAGTTGGCGCAGCACACAGAATTAACACGGCCCACTAAGCCTGAATGGGCTTCTCGGGGCTAGGTAGCGAGCAATGGCGTGGGGGCTGAGTACGGCGCATACGGAACGCAGAGGGGTGGCAGGGCCTCTCTAGGTCGATACTGCCCCGGGGCTATGAATAACTATCGGAACGGCAGGGCTCTACGCCAGAACTGTCCAACAGAACACGCGAATGCAACTAATAAAAATAGCACCTTTAATGAAACGCAAGACAGGCCATTTTGGCTGAATACTGTTGTAGAGATAATACGCAATCACCGTAATAAAGACACGACCACACCGGCCAAGCGAAGCAACACACACTGCCTAATAATCCTGACTGCTACTGTACAACGAGGTCTGACCAAGCGGATACACACAGAGGAGATGACAAGTACGTATATAGTGTTAAATTAGATTGAGCGTATATTCATAAATGTGAATATGAAAAAGGTAAGTTAAACGTGATTAAGGGAGTAGGGGAGGATCTCCCAGGTGAAGCCTTACAGATCAGCTTAGCGCGCATAAAAGTTGTACTGCATGACTCACCAGAAAGTGCAGTTTAATATGCAAATTAGGCCAACCTTCATGAACGGGTTTCGTTTCAGAGCAATTAAAAATAAAACAAGCACTTCTGTTGACGAGCGCACATAATTTGATGTGACAACAATAAAATAATATTTTACCGTATCGGTAAAATTAGGCACGGCACGCACCAAAATTTTTTGTCAGTACCCACTACTTAGTTTTTCATTTTTAATCGATTCTGAATAAGTTTGAAAATCTGTTCGACGATTACGTTTTACGCATGTGTAAGTACATACAATTTAAAAGTTGACCGGTGATTTAGAATGCTATACCTAACATTTGATTTTTATTACATGCACAGAAACACAAAACAATATTCTACTTCCGAAGTCAGAAAAAAATGCAAAAAATTCAGAGCTGATGGGAATCGAACCCCTACCCTGTGTTTCGCAGTCAAACGCCTTAACTTTTAGGCCACAGCTCCGTTGGATGATTCGATTAAAATCGTAACTAGTTTTTGTGTTACGAGCATCATGGGAAGAAAGAATTGCCTTGAAAGTGATTCAAAAGACTCGATATTGCAAATCATCGATTTTCAATCCGCTATTGTCGTTTGTTATAGAGAGACCAATACCATAATATTATATATTATAGAGCATTGCAAGCAGTTACTAAATAAATCAGTTAGTGTCGATGTAGCATCAAAATTTCTTGCATGATAAAAATTTTATGAAAAAGATAATTTTCAATCTGTTTTTATAATTCACAATTAGTTTGCACATATGAATTGGAATTACAATAAATTACAACTTAATTAACTAGGGCCTCATTGGGGTCATTTAATATTACACTACGCACAGTTTGCCTTTAACCGCTGAAAAAATGGCGGACAAAAGTGTAAAAAATGCCATTTCACGAAACTGAATAAAATTTGCAATTTTTGAAAGGGTTTATTAAAACTGCCAAGGCTTTTGGCCACTACAACATATACTCACCAAATTTTTTAGATCTAATAGATACATAAGAAAGTATATCCCTGTAAATTATGGTGTCAAATGTTTCTTTGTATTTTGTGATATTGGCATAAGAATTTAGAATTTGTGTTAAAATACTTCAAAGTTACCGATCGCGTAGTACGACTAACAGAAATACGTCATATTTTAGCTAAAAATATAATAAATAATATAAAAATACTATAAATATATACAAAATAAAACGGTTTCGATCTTTTTTGAATTGAGTTTGTGAGTACTGTAGGAGCCATAAAAATTTATATACAATTTTCCAAGTTATCAAAAAATCACAAAAAATCCTGTTTTCCAGCCATAAAATGACCGTAAAAGTTAGAATCATTTTTAAACTAAACTCAATTGCTATTGCTGACCACATTTTCAATGTCTGCGCCAAATTTGATTTTTTTCAATCAAGCATTTTTTGAGTTATTGCAAAAATTTCGAAAACGTAACTACCACCTTAAATGTTTAAGCGGTTAAACGTATAAGTGTACAAACGAGTTTACTCATTGTTATGGGGAAATATGTCGAAAACATGGGACCTTGTACGACTGTAAAGCTTTTTCGGTGAAATGTAAACATTGTTTTTTATATATTTTAAAAAACCTATGCTAGAAAAGTTTGCCAAGTTTCAGCAAAATTGATGCAGCACACAAAAACAATGTTTACTGTTGCCGTTGCCGTTAAAAAGTCACTCCTTCTATTGCTGTGTACGGTGAAACCGGGCGTTTTCCTTTAGCTCTGAGCAGATACCTTGCAATGCTTGGGTACTGGGTAAAAATAATCGGCACTAATCATTCTTGCTTAATAAACCAGTCGTATCGCTTGTTATGTCAACTTTGACAATGACGATGCCTCATTATCGCAATTGTGTAACAGCTCTGTTCAGTTTATTGGGGCATCTAGATTTGATGAAATATTGGCAGTCACAGACAGTTGAAAATCCTACTCACTTCCTGAACTTAGCTCGCAAAATGTTAATTGATAAATTTTTGGTTTTTGAGTGGAATTCCGAACTCGAGATGTTATCCAGCCTATTTTTGTTTAAAAACTTTAAGCCCGTTTTTTGGATTTGAACCATAATTTAAACTAATAAAAAATGACATATCTTCGTTCTCATGATTTGGAAATTAAAAGGGTAGATGGAATAGAAGAGCAACCCAGAGAGTACCAAGAATTCTCCGACTTTGTCTGCTGTGCTCCTTAACAGAAATAGAAGATGAACCACACCTGCTACTTATTTGTCCTTTTTACTCAAATTTACGATTAAACACTTGTTTAGAATCCTTTATTCCGTTTTCTGCACATTTTGCTTTTACCTTATTTATGCGCTCTACTAATTTTTTTGTTTTAAACGAAATCGCAAAATTTGTTCATGGGAGTTTTCTACGGCGCTCATGCCATTATAACAGAAATAGCATTTAGTCTAAAATATACAAATGTTGATTACGAAATTTATAACTATTGCAAAACTAAAAATATACACTACAAAAAGTATGTTGCTAAAATTTTAGTTGTTGTATTCTCTCATTGTATTGCTAGTTTTCTGTCTGTGTCATTAGCATAGTATGTTCCCGTCGGGCGGAATAATATGCTTGCAGTTAACTAAATAAAGCATTTCATACAATTAGCAGTGAAGTTGCAAAATTGGAACAATAATTTCGTCAGAATTATCAAATTGTTTATTTTGTTTGTTTATTCAGACTAAAAGAGACATGTATCGTAATTTATGCGCACAAAATTTAGTGCAAATATTTTTAGTGGCTGCGGAGAAATACATGTTTGAACTGTGGAACTGCGAAGTATTTGCAGCAATAATGATAAATTGTAAAAAATCCAGAAGCTTATTTTGAAAGGAACAGAAACATGAACATAGAAGTTTTTTTTATTTATGGCAAATTATTGTTTGCGACACATCATGTGTACCTCACAAGCGGTTCAATCTAATATCTTGCTTGTTTTGTTGATCGTGTATGTCCCTATTCTGTGGGGTCTGGCTTACAAATAGTGGTAAAATATTGGTCGATATTGGTAGTCTGGAAGTTGTATTGTTGAACCCTGAGCCGGAAGGCTAGTGGAGTCGAGGCTATTTCGTTGAGTGTTAACTGGGCAAGTATACCGTGTGCCCGAAGCCCTCCGATTCAGGAAACAACGCATAACTCCGAGCTAGGTTTTACGGAACCGACGCATAAAAATCACTCAAAGGACTTCACTCCGTTAAACAACAGGCGTCAAGGCAAGACCACAAAGCCTACAAGGCCTTATTGTGGCCAGCTGCGAACTAACTAAACTACAGCTACCCAGTTATTTCAGGAAAATTAAAAGCAAAGAAAAATGAAAGAAATTTTGGTCGAAAGAAAAAGCAAATGAAAGAAAAATCAAAGAAAAAGAAAGAAAATTTGGACGAGCGGTTGACTAGCTGTCAACTCATTACCTAACTTAAAATTAATTGCTGGCTAATTGGCCTAGCCGCATACTGATAAATACATATATCCATACTTTTACACGCTCACTCACACATGTGCAGCACGTACACATTATATACATATGTGTGGCTGTCTGCCATCAGAAGGTGAACTTTTGGTTTGCCAAAAGTGTGTTACTTGACCCGACAAGCATTAATCAACTTTTCTCTATTGAAAACCGAAAGAAAAATGAAATGGAAGATAAATCAAAGAAAAAAAATTAAAGAAATTTGGAAGATAAAGAAAAATAAATTTCCTGAAATAATTGGGTAGCTGTACACTTATTTGCCCCTAAACTGAATGTGAAATATCATTTTATTGACACTGAAAGCAACGCAATATACATAAATATACAAAACAGTCGGCGAAATTTAGAATAAAATCTTGGTAAAAGTGGGAAGAATTAACTGCAAAAAATACCACGTGAGCGCCTTAGAACAGCCTTAAAAAAATTTGGTCTTGGCTGAATTTGTAAAAAGAAGAAAATTGTCAACGAAGAGAAGCGACCGCACTGCTTATCGGTCCAGCCAAGTCTCACCACGGAAAAAAGCTCAAGTTACGACTTATAATATCGGACATTTTGGCAATGTGCTAATTTGGAATTTAGAGTATCGAAGATGGAAACCTTGCAAACATGATAGATGAAACAATGGCCAACTGTATAGCATGCTCTTCGTGGACTTATCTGATTGATGCAATAATCTGAAATGCAAAGTCGCGACTCGCACAATATTGATTGTATGTAAAGATAAAAATAAACATTGCTAAACTGCGTAATTTTTGCGAATTTCAGGTTTTCTGGCAATTACACAATGTATCTTGCTATTTTATCTGTAACAAGGTATCTGTATGGTACAACAAATTGTAAGATGTAACGGTTTTTGTTGCAATGGCTTTTCGGCATGCGTCGACATCAACTTTCTCTAAAAATGCTCATTGAATTTCAAAAAAGCTGTTTTTGTACAAATTTTGCGCAGCCAAGTTTTTCGGTCAAGTATTTGTTGTTCAACTCAAAAAGAAAAGTTGTTCCAAATTAGTTTTAATTTTATGTACAAAACGTCAAATTTTGTTAAACTTTACATTTGAAGTTTGAACCTACTTTTTAGTAAGGAACTTTTTTAAATCTTTACCAAAAAGTTCTGTGTGGCTTTTGGTACTGTTTAAAACAGTTATATGTAGCGAATTGTTAGCTTCAACTTTTTAAATAGTCTTATGTGTAAAGCAAATTTTTCGAAAGATTTAGGAAAACATGTACGTTGAGCAAGATACACGACAATCTGCTGTTTTTCAATGTAATTTTGTTGATAGCTACTTTTTGACTTTGAATATTTTCTCAACAACTTTTTGTACTAAAAAGTTAGTTCTATTTTTTGGAATATAGGCATATGTAGTGTTGGCAAACTTCAGGTTTCTGAAATTGGGCTATAGGGCTTATTTTTACGCGGCCCCCTCAGGGGCCGCGTATATACTATATTCAGAATTTCAAATTCCTACGTTAATCTGGGTAGGTCAATTTTCTAGTGTTGATTAACACTAGAAGGGCAGGTACCTCGCTTACCTGCACACGTCGATAAATTGAAACTTGCGAGAGCTCTCAATACCTAGCACTGTCATAGAATGCAAAACTAACAGCTCCGGGGCGGGTTCGAACCGCCAACATTCTGATCCGCAATCAGATGCTCAATAGATGCTGAACGCACTATCAACTGAGCTAACCGGGCTTCCGAATGATGTAAAATAATTTACGTACTTAACGAGAAACGACAAACAGAACTCTATGCCGTGCAAGAGTACAAATGCAGATATTTGCGATTTATTATTAATAAATTAGCATTGAAAATAATAAGTCAATTTAAAATACAATCAACACTATCATATCACTATCATGATACTAACACTATCAGCATTCAGCAATATTTTTGTTTGAGATAGTTTGTACACCTCATGGTCATTCAATGCTTGGAGAGCTTTACATCAGTCGAATTTAACCTTTCTGCTTCAGTGGTCTCGTAGTGTAGTGGTTAACACTCTGGATTCGGAATCTAGTGAACCGAGTTCAAGTCCCGGTGAGACCTAACATTTTGAAAAATAATTGTAAAATAATTTTGCTTCAAAATTGTAAATTCAAATTCAAAAAATTCAAATTTGTAAAACAATTTAAGTTTTTTACTTCAAAACGTGTTTAAACACAATTTTTTTATGTTTGAGGAGAAACTTTGGAGCTAATCAGCAGTAAATGTGTACAGAAATCGAAAATTAAAAATTGTTTTGTCCACGATTTATGGCCGCGTTTAATATTTCCTCTGGAATATTGACACTCAGGCTTCATAATGTAACCGCTGCTCACTCACCAGAAGAACTTGTTTAAGATTATGTCAGTTGCGAAAACGGATGGCACAAATCTTTGCACACTACAAGAACAGAAGTATTAGATCTGTAGCTCTTTTCTTGATAATTCACATAAAGTTATACTTCTTTTATTGCATATTATATCACACCGGTAATATCACACCATATTATATCACACCGGCTTAGTGCGGTCTAATGAAATCAATTCTGGTCCACTTGGAAATTCTAACTCCACCGTTTTTTCAGTTCTCTTTAGAATCTTGAATGGTCCTTAATAACGAGCTGACAACGAAGTTTTTACGTTTTGGTTTCGTACCCACGCGTGGGTTACGGTATCCCATTGTGGCGACACAAAGCTGGGAACAGAATGACTTCGAATGGGCGCTTTGAAAGTTGAAACTTTATCGTGCAATCTTTTAACAAAATCTGGAACGGTTTCTTCTGCGGCACCGCCCGGTACAAAGAAACTGGATGGCAAATGAAGTGTGGAGCCATACACAAGCTCTGCAGGTGCGTGGCCGTGTCTATTCACCGCAGAACGTATTCCTAACAGAACCAAAGGAAGTGATTCCAACCAAGATTGCCGCGAACACGCACATCTCAAAGCGTTTTTCAAAGTGCGGTGCACTCTCTCTATCGCTCCATTACAAGAAGGATGGTAACTTGTTGTTCGTCGTCTTTTGATGCCCAAGCTAGTCATTAGCGCAGACCAGAGCGCGGACTCAAACTGACTTCCACGGTCAGAAATTAATGTGGATGGTACTCCAAATCGTGAGATCCACCCAGACACCAAAGCTAAGGCAACGCTTTCAGTGTCAATTGACTGCAAAGGTATTGCTTCAATCCAATTAGTGAATCTGTCAATGACCGTAAGCAGATATCGGTAACATTTGCAAGTGGGTAACGGTCCCACCAAATCTACATGTATGGTTTCAAAACGACCAGTCGTGGGTATCGACGCTACTGGTGACTTTGGTGAACCAAATCCTAGGATCTTTCTCATAAAACTCTGGCAGCTTTATTGGTTTACCCTCTTGTGGCACGTGTTGACCAGATGAACCGCCAACCTGCTTTGCGCAGCGCACAGCTACGTTGACGACATCCGGATTCAAAGTGTCCAGGATTCCGATGATCTATTTTTTAGTTGCTGGCATCACAAAATCTACGTCATCCACTTTTAATATCTCCAATGCCTTCTGAACCACTGCTTTGCTGAGCGTACGTAAGTTCACGGGTCCTAGGTTTAGTTCAATGTCGCCTGCCAGAATTAGCAACCAACGAAGTTCGGTGACATGCGAATGGGACGCGTGAACCGAACCAAAATCGAAATAAATAGGGTTCAAAGTTACCTTTCTGTACGCTTTTATTCGGTAGATAGCGTTCCAACTTTGGGATTTGGAGAAAAGCATAGAACAGTACAGATTGAAACCATTGTACCAAGGCAAGTCGGTATAGTCACTTGAAAATACAGTAGCGTAATCGTCAGCAGGAATAATGCAGGCAGTCGAAAATTGAGAAAGTTTGAATCCAAGGGCCAATATTAGTAGGGACCAGCAAACCATCTTTGTTGACTTTACATGGTACCAAAGTCAAAAGTCCCGCAAGG
This sequence comes from Trissonchulus sp. WLG1_4, assembly GCA_030248245.1. Classification (NCBI taxonomy): domain Eukaryota; kingdom Metazoa; phylum Nematoda; class Enoplea; order Enoplida; family Ironidae; genus Trissonchulus; species Trissonchulus sp. WLG1_4. The sequence goes on along the minus strand of JASANF010004029.1, from coordinate 16,701 downwards.
TCCACCAAATATTAGATCTGTAGCTCTTTTCTTGATAATTCACATAAAGTTATACTTCTTTTATTGCATATTATAAAACTCCAAAATTCTAAATTCCAAAATTTAAATTTGAATTAAAGTTGACTTGCAATGCGATTTGATCGCATATGGGGTGATTTTAGGGAGTTATCAAAATAACTTAACTAAAGCCATAACTTTCGTCGGGGTTGTGGCATCGATGTGAATTTTTTCAAGTGCTAGCGTGTGACAAAAGCTTTCAATTGATAGGTCGTATGATGGCGTAAAAACCAACCATTGTTTGGTACAGCTACGCTTTAATTTTAGTTGAACTAGATTGAACGAAAACGAAATCATAACGAAAACAAAAGCGAAACCGAAAACGAAATGCACGAAACCCAAATAATTTCTATTGCGACCCAAAAGTTGTAAGCCTACACACTTAATTTGATTAGTTTACAATGGATAAAAGTGTATGTCTTTTTCTGCTGCCCTTAGTGTTGCTTTACTACTCATGTTTGCCGCTCTCATTCTCAGCTGCGTATGTAAATATACTAAACTTTAAAGAAGCATAATGCCATAAACTTGACAGCTGAGACCGCCTCAGCTGCCAGATTACACAAACAGCGAAAACGAAAACGAAGCAAAGAGCGAGAACGAAACGAAATTGAACGAAAGCAAAAACGAAAGCGAAAACGAAAACGAAATTTTTATCAACTGAAATTAAAGCGTAGCTGTATTAATTAATAGTCAGCGCTGATCAAACGTTGCGTCCGTCAACGTCAAGTAATATGTCATTCGAAAGCGCCTGAGGTTCTGAGTAGAATGCCGTTAATTTTGTGTCTACGTCAACTTTAAAGCAAATTATAACTATTTCAATTATTCCGAATTTTTGGTCATTACGCATATGGTGTGAGTAGTCACGTAGAATTTTTTTCGGGCAAAATGTTTTCTAAAAAGAACTTTCGGCTATAATTTTTGCAGGGACCACGTAAAAAGTTCCAGAAAAGGAATTTAGCTTAGATAATATGATAATGTGAATTAGGGTAACCTAAGCTTTCGTTTGGTATATTGAAACCTGGATTATTATATTTATCATTTTGCTTAGAATAGTTTATATTAGTGTTCATATCGGTTCCACTGGAACCGACTAGAACCGGAACCGGAACCGGAACCGGAACCGAAGGTGTTAGTAGAACCGGAACCGGAACCGGAACCGGAACCGGAACCGAAGGTGTTAGTAGAACTGGAACCGGAACCGGAACCGGAACCGGAACCGGAACCGGAACCGATGCAATTTCGGAACCGATAGCAGTTTTCAGGTTTCTGTGAAAACAAAATTTTTTGCTCGACAGTCAACGGTAGTTGATATTTTTGATACTCTCCAATGGACTAAATTGGGCCTAAAATTTAAAATTTTCTCCACATATTTTCTGTAGGCTGCCGTAACACGCCCATGGAACTTTTTGGCTTAGTTTTCCTTACTTTTCTCATTATGAAAGCGTATCAATGTGTATCAACATATAGGTATGAGTTACGTCCTTGTGTTACAGGATTTGTTTGTGCAAAATACGGGGCAAATGCTCACGATTTTAAAGTTTTGCTCACCAAAATTGAAATTTTGCTCAAATTTAGCTAACCGCTCTTACGGGCACCTCTTTGATTTTCTGGTCTTCAAAAAAAATTTCTGATACGTCTTCAATTCACAAAATTTGGCTTAAAAATCAAAATTTTATCCAAATTTTTCCTGGGACCCGTTCGTTCTCAGACCCCTGTAACTTTCTATTCCTGGCTATTATCTTTCATTAAAGCTACGCATGTGTACACGAGTGTGCCTTATGCTGCATTTACTTGTGTACCACTCTTGTCAAATGTGAGGAACCCCTTTTGTTTTCATTTCCGACTGCTAAAACTTTCGATACGTCTCCATTGACCAAAATCGGCCCAAAACGAAAGATCTTTAGTAAATTATTTCATAGGGGCGGCCGACCCTAGATCCCTGCAACTCTTGTGGGTGGGGTTTATCTTTCATGATATCATGTGAACATGGGTGTATTGTGTACATACACTAGTTTAACATACACTGTGTAGTGTATTGTTTCTAGTGTTTGTGACAGGCCGGAATTTTCGGCCGACCGGGCGGCCGCCTGCCGGGCTGATGGTCGCCGGCCGGCTCCGGCCGGCCGGCCGAAAAAAGCCGGCGCCGGCCGGCCGGCTAAAATCAGCCGGCCAGCTGGCCGGTTAAAATCGGCCGGCCGGCCGACCAGTAAAAAACACCGGCCGGCCAGCCAGATTCAACCGACTAACAAAATTAGGACGGCTTAACAATCTGGCAGTCTAAGTTTATGCCAAAAGGACACTCTGGACTGGTTTTATCCTAAAATTCGGCCGCTTCGGCTCCGTTCTTCGCCGGCCGGCGGCCGGCTTTGAACCGGCTGGCTGCTTTGGTAGCCGGTCACAAACACTATGTTTTAGCTATTTTACAGGTGCAAATATTAATTTTTAGTGAATTCGTGGTCTGTAACGTCAATAAACTTCGTAAACTGTCTAGATTTGCTAGCTTCCCGAAACTCGAAGCTCGCCGGCTTGTCGCTTGTGTAATTTTCATTGCCTTGAGATCCAGTATCTTTTTCCATGCGTCTCGTGTAAAAAAATAGCATTAGTTTTGAACGAAATATGTTAACTTGAGCAGTTTTTGGTTAAAATTGCATAATAGTGCGTTTTCACAGGTCTCAAAAAATTAAAACGCCATTTTCCGCCCGAATTTTTTTGCTGGCTTAAGCTGTTTCTTAAATACAACCAAACAAATTTTTCGTCGTGAAACTTCACTAAAAATTTTGAAAACAATTCGCCGCCCCCGTTCCAAAATTGTATTCTGGATCCGCCACTAAATATATATGTACATTACTAAAAATTAAAAAATCATTCGGTTTGATGTTTTTTCTGGAAACAACCGCACAGCGTTTTACCTTTTTTATCTTTGTGGAAATTTTATTTTCAAAAAATTATATACGGTTCCTAATGTCAAAAATTTTGGTGAAGTTAGCTTGTGGACCCTCGCTGGCCCATAAATTTTTTTCAGCTCCAGCTTCACTTTCAATGCCGCTCATTCGATGTGGCAAACCCAAAATTTGTAAAACCAAGTGCATTCATCATCAATGATATTATATGTCAAAGCTTTATACCAGCATATGAAGCTTTAGAAGTGAAACATGTGTGATGACTATTAACAGCACTCAAATAAACACGAAAACTATACACCGCATTGAAAGGAAAAAAATGTGTCTAGTAACTATACTTTAAAAATAGCTAATGGAACCGGAACCGGAACCGGAACCGATAGGGTGGAACCGGAATCGATTTGGAACCGGAACCGGAACCGATTTTGCCGGCTAGAACCGGAACCGGAACCGATTTGAAAATTCGGAACCGATCCGAACAATAGTTTATATCCTATTAATCATATCCTATTAATAATTATGACTGCACATACAAGGCACTGCACATATGGCTAAATCATGAACCATGAAAAGATTTTGGCCCCATGTTTTTACAAAAAAACGAAAAAATTTTAAGAGTCCTAAAATTATCCTGCGCTGTCACGTGACTCAATCTGACTGACTGCTGGGAGATTGTGCCAAACCTGTAGAACGCGAAGAGCGCCGAACCCGTCGAATGTAGGTGTTACACATAGGGCTACCGGCATGAGACGGCTAAGTAGCGGTAGCGGCCTTGAGTTAACAAAACCTCTTGGTCGGGTGATAACATCGATTAGAGTAACGCCTTACCCTTTGAATGTAAATCTGCACTTTAATGACTTTTGCGGATTTCATAAGACTTTAGATAGGCTGCCAAGTTCTAAAAGCAGTGCTGCAGTCACAAGAGTGCGTTTTTTCAACACCTACTGTCTGTCTGACGTCACGCTTCATGCGTTCATGGACAAATGTTGTCTTTGGAATTTGATAAAACTTTAGCGAAGCCAGTCGTCCTGTTTCATACAACTTTGTGTTCATCACTCATAATTTAATAATCGCTGACGTTTCATATACTATGACATATATTCCAGAGGCATTATTTAATATTCAAGTGCCTGTTAGTTTGCTACGAGTAGCAAATTTTTTTATACTTTTTTCTGCAAACGATAAATTCGAAAACTTAGAATCATGTCTTCAAGGTAAGAGATTGTTAAGAGACTGGTAAGAGACAAATGTTAAACCTTAAGGTAGCGCTCAGCAACAAAACTCATGTTCGGCACTCAACTCATGCAATAACTAGCAATACCACTTTAATTGTACATCAAAGAGACATAAAAAACCTATTTTTGCAAAAAATCGATTTTTCAAAAATCAGTTGTGTTTGAGCGACTACAAATAGTGCTGCGAGCCAAAATTTGTAAAATCGAAAAACTTTCACGTCTGAATTCATATTTTTTCTCTCATTGTGCAAATTTTCGAATCGATCGCTATCGGCAGCGGGAAGCCAGGTCTAAAAAAAGTAGTCGATTTCGCTACGCAAAAATGTAAGGTTTGCCCACACGTTTCACTTTTTCAAAATTTAGAACTTTCCTATGACTGCATACTTCCGTTGAAAAAGTTACCAAAATCCATACTCAATTTTTTAAGAAATTAAATCAAAAAATTGACATTTTCGAAGATTTATCAGCTTTTTAGGTTTTTCAATTTCTATTTGCTATTTTCACGGTTAAATAACTCAGCAAAGCTTCAACGTATTCTTATGTGAAATACATCAATTTAAAGCTAAGAAACTGCGTATTTCAGTGATATGAGTAATCATTTTATATTGAAACAAAAAATGTTATGCTACGGCTACAAATTTATCCAAAAAAATTTAAAAAATTTTTTTTCACAATATGCACATCAAATGAAAGCTCTTTTTATTCTGAACAAGTTTCGTTCAAGACATTATGGTCAAAAATGTCGCTGAAAAAAATTAAAAAGTTGCATCGCTGTACAATTGTCTGGGCTTCGTTACGATAACGAGGTTATTGGTACGCTGTGCGCTCCATTACCCCTATAACCGCTATTTGTTTCTTGTAGCGCTTACAGCGCGTTGATATGCTACCGTTTTGCATATTGAGGATAGCACTTCAACCCTTACGGTACTAATGCTGTGTGCAGTATGAATGTGTACAGTCTCTTTCTTGTGTGGTCAAGGACCCTAGATTTACCACTAGACTAGTGGGTAACCACTTCAGTCATTTTGTCACACCGGCGAATTCTGAAAATTTTTTCACGTATTCAATCCAATCTTGGTCATAATTTTGCGTACCATTCAGTACCATTCGGTTAAAGTAGCAACGTGAACAATATACAGCTGTATACTGCGCAAATTGTACAGGGGTATCAGCTAAAAACGATCAATCATCAGGTACGGTGGCTTAAAATGGTGGGTCAAAGTGTCAAAGTGTCAAAGTGTCAAACCGAGGGTTGGGTTGGATGACTAGACGAGTCGACAATTTTGATCCGCGTCCATTCTGCCTGTAACGAACAATGCCTAACTCTTCTGTTAACGAAAATAATGTTGTGAGATTGTTTTGTAGGCGAAGATTAGGATATATTTTTTTGTAGGCGAGGATTAAGATATATATAAAATATATATTTTATTTAAGATACCTACACATTTCACATCACACATTTAGTACGTGTCTTCACGCAACTTGAATGATGAGAAGCCTCCTCTCCACTTATGTAAGTATAAACTGTACGCTTCCGCTAATATAAAGCCGATATTTTGATAATTTTAGTAGTAGTTATACTTGTGTGTGTGATTGATCACTCAAAAAGTTTTTAAAATTACGCAAAATTTTGTCAAACTACGAAATTTTGTGGTCGAGACTCAAAATCTATACTACTGATCCGGATCGCCGATCCGAAATTTCAAAGCCGATCCGATCCGGCGATACAATCCGGCAAATTAAGCGATCCTATCCGATCCGATCCGACCCCCGGATCGGTCGATCCGATCCGATCCGGCGATCCGATCCACATCACTACACTAGACCATCGTGATATATTCACAGTAGTTTCTAAAAACTTTAAATACAATTAACTGAACCACAAAATCTCAGTATACCGTCCTTCCACTATCGAGACAGGTATGCCGTAATGTTTTATATAGACATTTACAAGACAGTGGTGACATCTGAAGAAAAACAATAAATAGGAAAATCGTAGTGGTTTGCGTTGACATTTGTATTACCTAGTACCTACTAAGATCTTCGAAAGTCAAGGCCAGTTGGCTCAGGTGGTAGTGCGTCTAGCATTTACTGAGCATCTGACTTGAATGTCAGAAGTCTGGGGGTCCGAAACCCCACCGGTTATCAGCTTTTGCATTCTGAGTATTTACAGTTGCTGGTTTTCAACTTGCGGCTTTTCGTTAGCCAACAATGAACCTACCTGCCTTTCTAGTGTACGTTAACGTAAAAACAAGCACTTTTGTGGACGAGCATATTTTTTGTCACATTCTAACAGTGAGTATTATTTTACCATATCGGTAAAATACAGCGAGGCGTGCACCAAATGGGTTTTTGACAGCCATCCTGCCTGTGTAAGATGTAGGGACTAGGGAGGGATGGGAGTTTTGATTTTTTTCCGAAATCGAGAGCGACACGGATACCAATCGAAAAAAATCGAATCTACAGAAACCAAAATTACAAGTTTACAAAGTTTATTAATGTTTTTGCACGCGCAAGTCTCCATTGCTTATGTTTGGACAGTTTTGTACATGTGAACGTACATGCTAAATCCTATGACATCCATTTGAAGGATTTGTATGTGCGGTAGCTAAAAAGTTAAACCTCAACGTTGAAGTGGTTTAAGACTGACGGTAGCAGATCTCTGAAAAAATGAATAAATTTCATTTTCTGGGGTAAATGGTAAATGGCTTACATGACACTTACTTACTTACTTACTTACTTACTTGACAACGCAAAAATTTTACAACCACCCGAAAATAGACATAGCAAGAGGACAACCACAAGCATAATCTATCATGTGGTGAAAAAGCGAGAGAGGCAAACCAAACATTTTTTGGCTACCGACACCGAGATCAAGATCAACCTAGTCCCGAGTTTAGACCAGGACCGACACTACAAGCTAGGTAGGCGCCCTTCTCTGATCATCTATATGCGCGATCGCTCTTTACTATCATTATTGTTACTTTCTTGTTGCTCGTTCTTGTTCTTGTTCTTATTTACCGTAAGTTTAGAAGTTGTCGATAAAAAAATTCCGATGTGATTCTTTCCTAATCTCCTACGTAGCCTAAGTTCTTGTCGTCAGTTCAACTAAACTAAGTTCCAGTGTTAGGGCAGGCCTTCCAGTGTTTTTTAACACTGGAAATTCGACCTAACCAAAATATCAGGTAAGTCTCGCTGTGCACAGATTCTGCAAATTCTATACAAACCAAGTATAAAGTACCTGTTGCGCTGTTGCGCAACAGGAAAAACCCTCGGTTACGGTTAGGGGTGAAACGGACGAAACCCTCGGTTTCGGTTAAGGGTAAGCTGGGTAAAACCCTTGGTATTGGTTGGCCGTTGGGAATCGTTCTGGGTCGATCGAGAAGCTCTGTGGTTGCCGGTGAGCCAGACCCTGAGTGTGTTGTGTGACTGAAGTAGGCTTGGAGGCCTAGGTTTGAATGTGCTCCGCCTTGAGGCATCGGGTTCGCCCCGGGAGCATGAGTATCGACCGAGTATCGTTGCAGGGTCGCAACGATGTTCGAAGGGGGGACCCTGTTGAAAATAAAAAATAGGGCCAATGAGACTCGGGGGCTGTGTTGTAGTGGTTAGCATGCTTGACTTCGAAGCAGGCGACGCGGGTTCAATTCCTGGCACATCCATTTCTTTCATTCTTTCTAAATTGGGGCATCCTTTTTCTATTTAACACGTATACGTAGTAAAAAGTACAAATATTTTCTATAAATTAGCTTAGCAAATAGCAACAAGAGAGCCTAAATAGCGCATATAGCACCCTCAGGTACTATAAGCGCTATCCATGTAGAATAAAGCTTTATCAAGGAAAATTACCACAAACACCAATAGGCCAATGTAGCTCAGATGGTAGAACGTTATGCTTGTAAACTAGCTTCAAATCCCCCCAGGCAACTATTCCGTAAAATTTTTCACACATGTTTTATAAATAGCGCATATAGCACCTTCAAAAGCACTACTAGCGCATATACTACATAGCGCCTTCATAGCGCAAATAGTACTCCCGAAAAGGGCTATAGCGCTTTTCAAAAAACCACTTGGGTTGTGGTTTAACGTCAAGAAAGTAGTCTCAAATAACCTAACACCTTAATTGTAAATTTGCATTTCGAACACTATTACTGAGCACTTAGGCAGTGGATGGGCTGCCAAGTACCGTAGTCACAACAATACGTTTTTTCAACTCAACTCTTTTCGATCTGACGTCATTCTCTACCGTTTGCAGACAAATAATGTCTTGAGTTTGATAAAAGTTTAATGAAACCAGTCGTCCAATCTTTCCTGTTCATCACTCATAACTTAATAATCGCTGACGTTTCATAAATTATGACATATATAAAAAAATTGAAAGATTTTAAAATAGTCGAGAGGCATTATTTAATATTCAAGTGCCTGTTATTTTGCTACGAGTAGTAAATTTATTTATACTTTTTCTACAAACGATAGATTCTAAGAATTAGAATCATGTATTCAAGGTAAGAAAAAATGCTGAATCTTAAGAGCGATTTGCAAACAAGCTGAAACAGTGCATATTTTACATAAAAAAATTTCCATTTTTACCCAAAAAATCAATTGTTCATTTTACGTAGTATTTTAGTTTTTGCTGCTGCGCCACAGCGCAGCAGCTGTGGCGCAGCAGCTTATTTAGAAAGAGTCTGAGTATCAAAGTGCACAATACGAGCTCCTGAAACCCAAGCTGTTTGCAATGATCTTGCAACATTTTTTTCCAAAAAATCACTGCTCATTTTACGTAGTACAGTACCCAGCGGAATTATCTACCTATGACGCTGGAGTCAGCGTCACTGACTGCAGTTTGGCGTCAGTGACTGCAGTCATCTGTTGACGTCACAGGCTCATAAAGTTTATAAAATTGGACTGGCTTATTGAATTTCATTAACTGACTCCGGAGTCAGCATCAGTGACTCCGGAATCAGAGTCACCTGAGTCATTCCTAACTAATGTACACATGTACATACGTTTGCAGGGGGCTAAGCTTGCACCAATTCTGGCTCAGTGCATATTAAACAAATACAATTTTTGTAACTTATCAGACTACCTACACATGCACCTATATTTGTTCTGTAGGGAAACTGACTTTCGTTTTTTTTTGTTTGCGAACTTTTCGTTTCTTTGTCTCAAACTATTCAAGTGTTCTGAAAACTTTTGAATGAAATTGTTCGTTGCCGGAAATGTTGAAAGATCCATTAAAAAATCCATAAAACTCACGAATTCCGATGTCAAGGTGTTCAGTATTATTTTAATACTGATACTTCAACCCTGCACAAAATTTTCCATCTTCGGCATGACGTCTGAACTGTGTGACTGACTGAAATGATGACAAGTTAAAATAATCTAAATTGAAATAAGAGTTTTTTGTTACAAAAATTATGTTGTGTACAATGCAACTTATGAAGTTGTATAGCACTTGCTACAAGAAGCGTTTCATGTTTATGTCAGAGTATGAACACTTCCCATTCAAGTCAAGAACACACGTGTGTTAACTTATTAACAAAATTTGTAAACTGCCATCTCGTTTTTATTTTTATAAAAATTGTAGTGGCACCAGAGACGGAAACGACTACAGAAATAGTGAAAGAAGTCTGGTACAAAGAATACCTACTGAGTTACGTGAATTTGGTTATCAGTTTCATCGAAAGCAACTGTAGAAACATTAGTTTTTAGGAAAGATTTGATACAACAGCATAAAAGTAGTAATAAAAGTATATCCGCCAATAACTTTTTGTGTGTGTGGTTTTTGCCAAGCCTAAAGTTACTATATGGTGCCAACAGTCTCTGCGTTTCTTTAAAAAATATTGCCATTGCCAACGGACATCAGATCGATGAAAGAATGAACGATGATGTTGAAAAGCTGACGGCGCAACGAGCTGGATACAGGAGCGCCGTCACAAGACTGTTGGCTGATGAAAGCCCTAAAGATCCAAATGACGAACAATGTTGCTTATCAAAAATCGACCAATATGCCGAAGTGTTGTCGTGTCGTTTTGAGACAATTTTAATTGGCTATCCACTCAAACGAAGCATTACACGGCGTGGGCAAATTCAGTTATTTGAAAGGTCTACTAAAGGATGCCGCCGCCTCATCGGTCGCTGCACTCTCAGTGTCTAACGAAAAATACGAGCAAGCTGTCATCCGTTTGAAAGAAAGATTTGGTCAAAAAAAGAAGCACTATTGTTCATTCCGCAAACAAGTGATTCAAGCAGACTGCGCAAGACGTTTGGCGTGGCCGAAAAACCGAAGTCTACAGAGCTTCTGTGTCAGTGCCGAGACTTTGGAATTATTGCAAACCGACTACTCTTTACTAATCAGGAGGCAGCATAAAATGTAGAAACAGATTACAGTCTGCAGTTATTAGTCAGTGTACAATATATCTCCCTCTAAAATACAAGACATCCGATACAAGTGACCTAGTAAAATATGTTTTTGTTTAAATACTTTCTGTTTTTTTTCTGATTTTTTTTTCTGTATTTTTGACGTTCATAATCCAAGGGCTGCGAATTGCGCGTCCTGTGTAAGTAGGGTAAATTCTTTGTGGTTGTTGCGGTTTTTGAAGCTGTCGTGGTTCCTGCTGATTTTGTCTAGGTTGCACTCCAAGTCGTATCTGGTGAGGGTCTTGTGCATTTCATTGTGCTGCTGTAGGTGACCACATCCAAAACGGGTCAAGTGCATCAATTGTCGAAGTTTCAATTCATGCATTTTTCTTTCGAACACGATTACTATGTCTCACCCAAATTACTCCCGACTCTGAACGAATGTCAAACTCGTTTTTTTCAGTTTATTATTTTTTCACTTAACCAACGGGGACCACTACCCTAGTTAAAAACCCAAACTTGCTGGTTTGGATAAATTTCACTGTCAATGTATATACGATTTGGGCTTGCTTGACGAATATTCAAGGTATCTAATCGTGTGCGTAAATTGCGTCAAAAGATTTTCTCGGAAGAGAAACGGAATGGGTTACCTTGGGGGTTGACCGATATATTAACAGGAACGTTTGTTGGTGTTTTTTATACAAGACACGTTGAAGTTTTTCCATCGAACGTTTAAAAGTTTGCACAAGTCGCTCAATTACTCCGTTGGAGGTTGGATGATACGGTGGTGTAAACGAATTCTGTATACCATTTTTAGTGCAAAAAGTGCTCCGTTGTCTGTCACAAACTGTTTGGGCATACCGAAGCGCCAAAAATTGAACTCAGGGCCAAAATCACAGACGACGCATTAGTGGTTCCCATTTCAAATGTTTCAGACCTATTTGAGTAGGAATAAAATCAGTAGCAACCACGTTCTGCCTTCAAAGTGTGCAAATCAACGTCCACACAATCCCAAAAATACTGTGTCGGTTTTCACTGGTCGCCAAACTTTTTGTGCAGGTTTTGCCAAGGACTGCCGCAATCATAACATAACATCAAAGGCTTCAATTTGGTTATTTAGAGCAGCCCACCACACTAAGGCTTTCATGCGACTACATCCAGCATGACAATTTAGCAGCTTTAAAACGGATTCTCGTAGCGCTGAGGGAGCGATGACGCGTGTGTTTCAGGTAAAGCATTCTCGTTCAATTCTTACTTGGTCTTTGATTTGAAAGAAGTAATAAAAAGTTTTGTTTCGGTTTGATAGCTTTTCAGGCCAGCCTTTCTGAACAGATTTCTTAATCATCACCAATGCAACATGAGTATTTGTTTCTGTGGCGACTGAGGACAAATTCGCAAGATTAGAGTTTTGCGCAAATGCCGAATTCAACAGCGGAATGGTATCAAATTTATTAACAAAAGAAGCACGAGAAAGCGCGTATGCATTGCCGTGGTTCTTTGTAAGCGAATTTGTTTGGAATTAAATGCTTGCAAGTATACACACCAACATTGTAATCGGGCACTCGCAACGGCAGGTATTGCAGACTTTGGACCAATAATAGACAAAAGCGGCTTATGATCGGTACACAGAGTATACTGACGACCAAACAAATACTGATAAAACTTTTTGTGGCCAAAAATTATGGAAATGCTTTCTTTATCTAACTGATTGTAGTTCTTTACTAATTTAGTTAGTGATCTGGAGGCATACGCAATGGGTCGTTTGGTACCATTTGCAAATTTGTGGGGTAAAACAGCTTCAAGTCCATACGACGAAGCATCACATACCAACATTAGTTCTTGATCAGGATTATAGTGAAATAAAATTTCCATTGAACTGAGCGCCGGGGGAATCTTTGTCAGCGCCTTTCAGTGTAAATCCAGTAACTAGAACAATTTCACGTTTTTACGTGTAAAAATGCACACTTTACTAATTTCAGTTTGACACCATTATGTTTTAAAATTTCAAAAACTGCGCAAATTTTCAATATGGGCTTTTTGGGTAGCGCCAGTTATTGTAGTGTCATCCAGAAGCACTGAAACATGGTCCAGACCTTCTAGCATTTGACTTATTTTTTGTGAAAAAGCGCAGGTGCAGACGCCAGACGCTTCACTTTAAAAAGGAATTTGTGCGTGCTTATCGTGCAAAGCATCTGGCTTTTATTCTCCAAGGGTACTTGAAGGTAAGGTTGCCACATATTCAGTTTCGAAAATTCTTTTCCACCACTCAGTTTTGCAAATAACTCTTGCTTCCTATTTCTTCTTAGCGGGTACTTTTCAATTTCAAGCCAAGGGTTTATAGTGACCTTGTAATTCCCACAAAGCCGCAACGATCCGTTGGGTTTCAGGATCGGTACCACGGGTGGATCCCAATCAGAGTAGCGTACTGGTGCTATAATGCCCTTGTTTTGTGACTACGTCAGCTCATCCTCAATTTTATTTCGCAGAGCAAAAGCGCAGGGACGTGGCTTGCAAAACTTTGGCTTCGCATCTGTTTCAAGTAAAGTTTAACTGGTGGTCCTTTCATTGGCTCAATGGACGGCTCATTCGTCTGCAGATTCAGTTTCAGTGGCATGCACAGTATTTGCTTGTTGACGTCGGTCCCGTGGCATTCGACGCTGGCAATCTCGCACGCCAGCAAAGTTGCCAGAGCTACGACAAATTTTAGCTAAGTGTCCAATCTTCTTACCTTTGTGACACTCAGTGAAATTGTAGTTGCAATAATAAGCTAGATGTTGAATGCTACCGCAACGGTAACAGGCTGGAACACTTTGACGTCTAGTGTCCATAACGATTTTAGGTGGAGACCACTGTTTTTTGCGACTTTATTGATGGATTGGTTAGTACGGTTAGCTCTGAGTTACTGAGTTTGTCCATTGGCAAGCTCCATTCATTCAGCGATTGCGAATGCCCGTGAAAGTGTCAAACTCGACTCTGCCAACAATTGCTGCTGCGTCGAACTGTCAAGTAGATTACACACAAAGCGGTTTCGAAGCATGTCATCTAGACAGTCTCCATAATGACAAAATTTTGTCAGTCGTTTTAAGTCAGCCAACAAGTTTTTCAAAGTTTCCCCTTGTTGCTGGTTACGACGGTTAAAACAAAAACGTTCAGCTATAGTTATGAGAAAGGGACAGTAATGCTGATCAAATAATGTTCTGAGCTCATGGAACGCTCTGAGCCTAGGCTGATCCCCGAAACAAAGATTCTTTAGCAGAGAATAAGTGTCTTTGCGACTGTGTATAAGAACACAGCTGTTTGCTTTTGTTTATCGACGTCGTTAGCAAAAAAGTATAACTCCATTTTTTCAGCGTATGCCGATTTTGGAATTATTGCAAACCGACTACTCTTTATTAATCAGGTGGCAGCATACAGTGTAGCAACAGATTAAAGTCTGCATTTATTAGTCAGTATACAACAGGAATAATGATGGCTTCAATTTTACTGATCGAATTTCCTGCTGACGTACGTTGGTTATCTTGATAAACCAAAGTGACTCAGTTTGGGATCTAGAAAAGCTAAGAAGCCTGCTAAAGGTAGAAATTGATACTCGTGAGGGTAATTAAATTGATGATATATTAAAATGCAAGGCCATTATTGGGTCATTGGTAGCGGGGGTAAAAGGTCAAGTTTGTGCCTTTTGTGGCTGTGGGCACATGTCTTCAGCGTTTCTTTTGGGGGTGAATGCTAGGTGAGAAAAGCTAAGTTTCAAAGTTTATGCTTCAGCCAAGCTAAGCTTCAGCTGTCTACGCAAAAGTTATTCCGTAGCAAAGTGCCGGTTTCGCAAAAATGCTGGAAGTGTCAAGGTGGCCATCATATTAGCTTGTGTACTAGAGTCGAAATACCTCTTAAAAATAGATCCAGCGAAAGAATTGTTAGCGAGTCAAAGTCAATGCAAATGTTTCTAATCCGAATGTGAACGCTTTTCCACTTGAACTAGAAGGCAGTTGCCCCACTCTGTTGTCAATTCAGCAATCAGTACTGATTCAAACTGCTGTTGTAGCTGTTGTGACACCCATGGACGATAAACAGGTGCGACTGCGGTGCGATAGTGGTAGTCCTTTGTTGCCCAAAGTTTTGTAAACAGCTTTTATATAGTCTTATACGTCTAAAATGCTGTCGATTGCTGTGTTTAATTCAAGTAAACGCTGCCCAAAGTCCTAGGATGTAGTGGATCTTCAATTAAAGTGTGCCAATGCTTCTGCAGAAGCCATAACTGCATTTGTGGTGCCACCTATTACCATTACCACATTACCTCCCACTTACTCGAGCAAAAGTGAGTGAAAAAATTTAACTACACTGAAACGCATGAGTTTGGCTGACCCTCTGACAGGGAGTTCTGAGAAAATGCACATCGAGTCGCTTATTGAGTACTGAAAGTTCGTTGGTGTCCTTAGTCCTTATCCCTTTATTGTGATGAAAGATGCGCTTTACGTTGATAATGTTATTGTTAGCATCACTGACGTGATGACTGCCAAAGAGGCTATATTGAGGCAAAGAAGATATTTATGTCTGCTGGCATGAATCTGAGAAAATGGTCTACCAACTTTGTGAAAACTTTGAACACTATACAAATTTGTGACCAAGCGAAGCACAAGACTTGGTACTGAAAGTACTTGGCCTTGTTTGGAATACGGAAACGGATGAGATACTTTTTCGCGAAATTCCGCAGGAAAGTTTTGAAAAAGCAATTACAATGCGCCATGTCCTTCATTTGATATTTGATTCTTTGGGAATTGTATGTCCAGTTACTGTCCTTGGCGAATTATTTATGCAGACACTTTGAATCAGAAAGTTGACCTGGTACACTGTCTTGTCTGAAGATCTATTGACTCAGTGGAAGAGCATCACGCGACAGCTGGAAAACCAGAAACGAGTCGTTGTTATACGATGCATTTAACTAGCAAACACTGACGGAACAGAATTCATGCTTTTGCAGATGCCTCTACGAAAGCATATGCAGCTGCCGTTTGTGTTCGTTTGAACCTTCGAAACGTCAAGTCAAGTCGCTCTGTTCTAAAAGCAGAGTCTGCCCTCTAAAGCAGTGTACATTGCCCCTGCCGGAACTGATGGCCATACTGCTTGCAAGTTGTTTAGTTCTTGTTGTACAAGAAAAGCTATACAATCGTGTCGACAGCGCCACAATTTGATCTGATTCGCATATCGCATTGTCGTGGGTTAAGAGTTGCTGCTAGAATTGCTGAAATTCGAAACTGCCACAGTGAATTTCAATATGTGCGCAGCGTTGATAACCCTGCGGACTTCCCATCCAGAGGTGCCAAAACAGTTGATTTGATAGAAAGTACGCTGTGATGGAATGGTCCGCAGTGGCTGGTTTTATCAGCGTACCAGTGGCCAGAACCCAAGGAACCAATCAAGTGTACGGAAACTAAAACGATGATTACTAGTGAGTGATTACAGCTAAGTATCCGAAGCTTTTGCCAAAGAATCATCACTATACTATACTGGTGGTCAAGGAAATACCAAGAAATTCTATTGGCTGTATGTTCTATCGACGTCTTGGAAAACGGATTGCTCTGATTTATTTTGAACTGTGAATAAAATTCTTGGCTTTAATTAAATAAACACTTCTCATTAAATTCCGGGACATTAAAACCTTTGGTGCCCCTTCTTTCCAATTTTTATAAGTCTGCTTTCCAAGTATATTTTATTAAAACCCATCACATACGCAAACACTTGAAAGTGCAGTAAAACCAACAAAACACACAACCGTGTAAAACCACAACCGCGGACGGCCCCGGGCCGTCCGCGGCCGCAGGGCCGTAGCGGGCCCCGGGCCCCGGACCGTCCGCGGCCCGCCGGGCCTAAAAATCTGCAAACCCAGCGCCGTCTCGAGCTTCAGCAACGTATGAACAATGACTGCATTGCATATATATTGATTTTTACAAGTGCGCAGGCACTTATGCTACACTCAGAGGCACACACAATGCATTTTCTCACTTGCTGAAGTCTGTGCCGGGCCAGCCCGCGGGCTCCGGGCCTGCGACGGGCCTGCTACTGGCCCGGAAGTGCGCTAGTCGGCCCGGCCCGGGCCCGGCCGGAAAATTTGCTAGTGGCAGAACTCTACATGCACAGAAAGCAACTTTACACTA
>JASANF010004028.1:0-27509 GCA_030248245.1 Trissonchulus sp. WLG1_4 | reverse complement strand
TACACAAGGGTGACCCTTGAGGGGTTCTCTTTTTAAGTCATTACTGGTCGTGTGGTAAAGTTTCCGATAGTGTTTAATTGACTATTTCCGCTTAAAAATAATTTTTTTTCAAGTTCCAAGGTATTTGAAACATGCGTGCTCACTGTAGAACTGGTAATTTTTTGCAGCTAGGTTGCGTATTTAATTCGACAGTTTTAGTGGCCATGGCTAGTATCCGGCCCAAATTGAAACACCAATTTCATGTAAAAACGCGGCGATTCCTGCTACAACTACCACCTTAAAAACAGGTGAGACATTCACCAAAGAAATTACAAAAGCCGAGAGCTTGGGGGTGGTGGATGTCGATATGCCGGTGTGATAATCTATACATGGGCGAGGTCATATGAGTGAACCTGGACACGAATTTTTTTCGTGCGTCGGTGCTTTCACCAGGTCTCCCTCCACATTACATGGTTGGTTTGTTGTTGTTGTTGTTGTTGTTGATTTCTGGATGCGTATCCTTTCGAAACAGATGAACATGGTCGGTTTCGGGGCAGTTGCCCCAAAATGTCCAATTTTTGCCTAAAATTGAGAATTTTAGCAAAATTTGTTATTGTAGCAATATTTTTGCTTTTTGCTCAATTTGGAAGCACTTTACATTGATCTGCGGGCCTATTCCTTTACCGGATTAAAGGGTTAAAACGGTTTAAAATTTAACTTGAAAATTCCATTACAAAACCTCCGGATTAAACGGACTTAACTTTACTAGCGCGCTGCTTTTTAATCGGACTAAACGGACTTAACTATGCACGCGAATGCTAAGCGTGCATGTTAAGTACGTTTAGTTTAGTGGTAGTTTTGGAATGGGGTCAGACTAAAATTAAGCCGCTGACTTATTTTAACTCGTTTAGTCCGTTTAACCATTGCCATTAAAAAACCTCTGACTAAAATAAGTCCAGTCCGTTTAATCCGGTAAAGGAATAGGCCTTGAGACAACTTTTTAGTTTTTGGGCACTTTTTTAGCACCAAGGACGGGGGTTGTATCGATGAGTCAAATCTAAGGGGGGGGGGCGTGTCACGAAATCTCAAATCTTTGGGGAGGACTGGGCCCCCCCAGACCCTCCCCATATATATATATATATATATATATATATATATACATCTGTGCGACGGAGCCTGATGTGGTGTGGTGCCAATGGACGTATGTAATGGTTAATAGCGCGAATGGCAACTAATAACTATGCGTATGTGAAAGGGTGTATATAGGAGTGCACAATGGCAACAGCTTTGAGTAGTTTAGCCCAGTCTATAGCCATTGGTAATGTTGCATGGGAGATGCTATTGGCCGTGCTTCTCAGGCTGGGCGTGTCATGTCTGATGTCTCCAATGCTTTGTCTTGGCTTTGTTTCCCTAGACTTTCCAATAAACAAAGCTGTTACATTTCAGACTCCATTATCCATTTTTCTCGGTTAGTTGTGGAGTAGCATAGAGATGCTGAGTGAGGGAGCCAAAGCAAGGATAGACACGGCCTGGATTATTGCTAAATTCTGGTCCCGCCTTTTCGCATATTTTCACCCCATTTTGCTCCGGTAGGTTCCAGACGATTTTGTTACTAGAAAAAAAACATGCTAAAATGTTTACATGTGACTTTTAATTTTTGTGCGTGGTTTAAGTTGCCTCAGCCCACTGACTGGTTGGGGTGTGAAGGCGGCGTGTGTATCCAAGTGTGGACTAGGCCGTGGTGCTGTCATAATGAACACACTCAATCGAATCACTTCCGTTGGGGCTTGTCTGACACCTCGTCAATTCCACCCCGCCTCACGCGATCGCATCAATTCACTGCGCACCTTTCATTCTCGTAAAGCACCAATTGATGAGTTCTTTCAGGTTCATTAAGTGTGATTAGCTGGCAAGGTGAGCTGGTGGTGTACGCCTGTGTGTTGGTCTGCTGGGATTAATGCGCCAAACCTATTCTAATGCCGGGGTGACGATTTTAGTGTATTACTGCAATCCCACTACTCAAATGACCACTTTAAGAGATACAAGTGAACTTGGATTTATTGAGGACTGTTTTGAAATATTTAATTGGATGGTGAGTCTTTGGGGTGGTCCGTTGTTGTCGATAGCGTGAGCTGGCATATCTGGTACGGAGCCCACTGCATTGGGGTCGCCCTCCTCCACCCCAACTTTCTAGCATTCAAGACCTCCATTGTCCATATATTTTGCTCAACGACGTTTTAGCGACTTTTGAGCTGTATGGATGTCGCTTTTGTGTCCTTTTTTGGTAAAGTTGGTGCCTATCAGCTATGTACTATTGAATGTGATGTGTGTTGCTAATGCAACGTCTTAGTATCAAGTTGGTGTATGTAGTGTTAATGTGAAGGTTGTGGCAGATAACCCCAGCCCAGCCGTTGCCAGTGTTTGTTTTCCGTTGCATAATTCAGCAGCCTGGTTGCCCCGGTCTCGCTCTCCTGTTTCCCATTGTTCTCTCTGCCAGTATATGCATTATATATATAGCCGCCCAACTCACCAAACTAATTAAGTATGAGCTTAGTTACTCCACTTGTCAATCTCTGCTTCACAATTCATGCTTTCTGTTGCAGCATTCAATCAACTTTTACAATACCTGATTTATCTATGTACCACTATTCAGGTAGTAGCTAGGATCTAGAACAATAAATCGTGTGAATTCCGTTGTGTTTCCATAGATTATAATAGTTTTTGGTCTCTGAGCGCAATTTTTCATGAAACTTTAATGTCATAGTCATGGGCATGGGGAGGGTTAGGTGCACCCAGCCATTGTGGGGGTCTGGATGGAGTGTGGCCCCTCCTGTTGGAAACAAGACCAGCAGGCCTAATGTTTCAGGCCAGCCCAAGATGATGTGTCCTTGTGGCCTTATGAATGAGTAATGAGGTAGTGGTTGTCAGCTGACTTTAATGAGAGCCGGGCTGGCGAATAATGAGTGCTGCCCCTTTTATGGCTTGAATTTCATCACCTCCAGCCTTCCAATTAATCCTTGTGCCCGCTGAAATTTGCATAGCTGATTGTTTTGGCATGTTTTTCTGGACATCGCTGGCACCTCGGCTGGTTCATCCCCTGTGCGGACGAGTTTATCGGACTTGCACATGAGGGGGGGGGGTTGGAGACTTGGGTGGTGCTGACTGCTGAGTGTTGCCCTAGTCCAGATCCATCCTGTCTCTGGAGTGGCTGGTCTTGATTGCCTTTCTAGTGAAGGTAGACGATGTAGTTTTGGCGGGGTTGCAATGGGCAGTTCCCGGAGGCCGGAGAGTTCTGTGCAGTGAGCTGACTGTCGCGGGGGTGGAAGCCGGGTGCCCTACTCAGGGGTGGACGGACGTGGGTCTAAATTTTCGACTGCTGACCCGACCCAACCCTTGGCTTGACACCCGTGGGTAGCACGCCGTAACTGGTATCTTTGTTGTTGACTGGATGTATGTATTGTTTTGAAGTGAGCCAGTTCCAGTGCTCGCTGAATAGACGAGCTCTCTAATTTGCTTCGTTTCCATACTCAGACGGGGGTCTGCTAGCCATCGGGGAGCTCCTGCACTAATTAATATACATTTCCTTTATGTTTTTCTTTGTCACTTTTGAGTGTTTTTGTGCAGAACGTCATGCCGCTTGCCGCTAATATTTATTTTGCTCTTCTGTCAGTTCCAGACTTCCAGCATTATATATTTACATACGTCTCTACAATCTACTGTCGTGGAATGACAAATGTTTAGTTTCTTTCAATGTTCAGTGTAATCAAACTGAAATTATCCGTTTTTTTCATTTTCTTGCTATCGCGCCTTGCATTGCGTTCTGACTTTTGTTTTATTAGAGCCACCACAGATGTACATGGGGGTCTGGGGGGGGGGCAAGCCCCCCCAGATTTGAAATTCCGGGACAAGCCCCCCTCAGATTTGACCCGTCGGGACAATCCCCCCTCCTTGAAACTCTAAAATCGTCTCAGATCGCCCTAAAATGCTTCAAAATTGAGCAAAAAGCAAAAAAAACGGAATTTCGCAAAAAATTTCCAATTTTTAGGCAAAAATTGGAAATGTTTGCGTTTTTGGGACAAAAAATCGGGACAAGTTCCCCCTGAAATGTCGAAAAATTTGGGACAAGCCCCCCCCAGGCCGAGACCCCGTGTACATGTATGAGAGCCACCTATTAGTGAATTTTGCCGCGTCTCTCAAGGTGTTATTATTTTTACTGTCCCTTGCTTAATTTTTTAGACCAATAATTAAGGGTTCAAATGCATTGAAGGTTAATTAAAGCTTAGAGGGCCAGAACTAGTTGATAAAAAATACTGTAATGGTTCCAGTTTGACGAGTGAACTGTAGTGAGGGTTGCTAGAATGTTCCATTGAAGTGTGAAGTTGACGTGAAAATTAGCCTCTGTGGTGTCCGACTGCAGACCGAATATATACTGATCATTTCCCTTCACTGTTCAGTGTCTATACCTGCTGTCAAATTGTAACTTGCCGGATAGAGTTCTGGGAACAGCATCGCTTTCTTATAAGCTTTAGCGGTGGGCTGTGTAAAATTACTTTTAGTATAATAGCACACAATGAAAATCTCAAATGAGTACTTTGTATGTACATATTTTGTGGTGAAGGTTTTGGCAATTCCTTTTTCGGCCATCCCACATCGTAGTTTGTTGGCTGGGGTGGCCGGCATAAGGTGGGTCATACGTTAATAGGTGGTGAATATTAGGGATGTCGCGGATGTGACTTTTTTGACATCCGCGGAGGCGGATGTGACTTTTTTGACATCCGCGGATGCGGATGTTGACTTTTGACATCCGCGCGGATGCGGATGTGGATGCGGATCTTTTTAGAATACGTTCTAAACAAGTTATGAGCCAAATTTTTGAAAATTTTTCACCAAAATATACATAATATACTAAAAATAGCAAGTATGAATGCAAGAATCTAAGTACTAAGGAATGAGGCTTAGATAAAACAGTTTGTATCAAAGTTGTGCATTCATTATAATATTTTTTAAGCCATGCGCCGCCATCAACAGTTTGTTTAAAACGCTATTGGTTAACTTTATGCCAACTCAAAGCCTATCGGCGTGACCCTCTGGTTACTTGATGCTTTTGGTTTTGGTTGGTGTCATACATGTATATAACGGGGTCAAAATTTTGGGGGGGCCTCTCCGGCCAAATTTTGGGGACCCTCCCCCCCGGATTGACCAAAAATACCCTAAATTTAGCAAAATTTTCTAAAAATTTCGCCAAAAAGTGCCATTTTTTCTTAATTTTGCCCAAATTTTGGGGACCCTCCCCCCCGGGTCCTCGATTTCGGGGGGGGGGGGCGTCCCTAGCGATCGACCGGAGGCTCCGGCTCCGGCTCCGGCTCCGGCCGGATTTGAGCCTCCGGCTCCGGCTCCGGCTCCGGCAAAAAAAGTGCCGGAGCCGGAGAATTTTCATTGTTCAAACTTTGGCCAAAAGTTCAAAATTTGAGACAAAATCGCAAGATTAACGAAGCGGTTAGTCGATTACAGTACTTATATTACTGCCAGTTGTGATGGAGATGACTACCCCTCTCTAGCAATGTGTATTTTTACGTCTCCAATTGACTAAACTCGGCCTAAAATTCAAAAGTTTCTCACACTCACGCTGCCGCCCCCAGACCCCTATAAGCTTGTAACTATGTGACTTAGTGATTTGAACTTGAGTTTTAGCTCTGATGTTTTCGGCCGGTCAAATATGTTTGCATGTGCATGTGCTGTTATTTCGCAAATTTTTGTGTTAAAATAGCAAAAAAGTTTTCACCCATTACAAAAAATTGAAAAGTCATTCCCCCTAAAGATTTTTTCCTGGTTACACCGTGGCTGATATCCGCCTAATTTACTGGGGTGGGGGGGGGGGGGGCGGTAATCCCCGGAAGCTACAGACATTGACAGCGTCGTATCTTCTACAAAGTGCAATCTTTTCCAAATTTGTCTATTTGTTTGGGTATATATATATATATATATATATATATATATATATATATATATATATATATATATATATATATATATATATATATATATATATTCATATATACGTATATATATTCTTGACAATTTTGCAAGACGGACACCCTGAAGGCCTGAACAACTAGCTCCATCTGACTCCTGACACCACCGCAGTCAAAATGCCATACTGGTCATTTTAATTAATTTAATTAAAAAATTTTAACTTTTTGACTTTTCATCAATGTTGACGAAATTTTTTTGTGAGATCACCAAAAACGGGACCAGTCAGTGGCCAGTGGTCGCATTAGTGTGTAAAGACATATGTATAGAAATGGGGCGTGACCGTTGAAACATTAAAAAATGCTGTTTCGAAAAAAATTGAAAATTTTTTCACAATTGTCAACATTTTTTACTAATTGAAATTTTCTGTAAAACACTGCCTCCGGCTCCGGCTCCGGCTCCGGCTCCGGCATTTTGTATCCGGCTCCGGCTCCGGCTCCGGCAAAATTTTACCTCCGGTCGTTCGCTAGGCGTCCCCCCCCTCATACATGTATGGTTGGTGTATAATCACTGTACGTACTCTGTCCATTCTTTCCAATCTACGAAAGCAAGCAAGTTAATAAAAACTGATAATATTGTTTTGACAATTACTGCTTTATATACAAATTTGTAGACTAGTCTATCTCAAACATGCAAAACTCAGTTCGAATATGCCCGCAATATCAAAAAAACGCGAAACCTACTTTCGAAAAGAGCGACTTGCAACCAACAATGAGGTGTGAACGTGAAAAAGCCTAGAATAAAGTTTCAGTCCACCGTTTTAAAAGCAAAAATATTGGTGTATATACATGCACAAAAATCAAAATTACCGTCTGATTTTCTACATTTTTAGTAATTTTTGCCGAATCTGCAACATCCGCATTAAATTTTTGCGGATGCGGGGGATGCGGATGTCAAAAAGTTGCGGATCATCCGCGGACGCGGATGCAGATACGGATATCCGCGACATCCCTAGTGAATATATTCCCCTTCTGATAGTGAGTTCAATCTATGTATTTTGGGTGCCGGTGTGGTGGCCATAGCTAATAGCTACTTCATTAGCGCTATAATCAGTTTCAGCCATCTAGTGTTGCTCTAGGTCAGAGTATGTAGCCATAATTTGTTAGTAATTTGTTCCTTTCCGTATTATAATTGTTGTGAGTTTTGCAGTCTTGAGGCTGAGGCGCATTTGTGGTGTCATTGAAAGTTGATCGTGATAGAACACAACTTTATTGACTTGATGAATCCTAGAGAGCGGTTAGCACTGGATTGTCTGCCTCCTTAGTTTGTGTTCATTTGACGTGTTTCTGTCATATTCTGTCCGTCTGACCATGATACATGTACACGGGGTCTAGGTCTGGGGGGGGGGGCTTGTTCCGGATTTTTTGAAATTTTAGGGGGCTTGTCTCGACATTTTGGGGACTTGAACTGAAAAAAACCCGAAATTCCCAATTTGTCTAAAACTAAACATGGGAAATTTTTTACAATATTTTATTTTTTTGGCTTTTTAGTTTTCGGTCATTTTTGAGGCGTTTTACAGCGATCTGGGTCCATTTTTTGCGTTTTCAGACCACAGATGTACGTGGGGAGGGGGGTCTGAGCTCTGAGGGGGGGGGGGCAAGCCACCCCCCAGATTTGAAAATTCGGGACAAGCCCCCCCCCTCATATTTGACACGTCGGGACAAGCCCCCCCCCCCTCAGATTTGACCCGTCGGGACAAGCCCCCCCTCAGATTTGACCCGTCGGGACAAGCCCCCCCTCAGATTTGCATTTGACCCGTCGGGACAAGCCCCCCCCCTCAGATTTGACCCGTCGGGACAAACCCCCCCCCCTCAGATTTGACCCGTCGGGACAAGCCCCCCCCTCAGATTTGACCCGTCGGGACAATCCCCAACCTCAGATTTGACCCGTCGGGACAAGCCCCCCTCCTTGGTGCTGAAAAAAAGGTGCCCGAAAACGAAAAAATAGCCATAGATTGCTGTAAAATGCTTCAAAAATGAACAAAATGCGAAAAAAACCGCTAAAAATATCCAAATTTTGCAGAAAATTTCCGATTTTTAGGCAAAAATTGAAAATTTTTACGTTTTTGTCAGTTCAAGCACCCGAAACATCGGGACAAGCCTCCCCTAAAATTTCGAAAAATCCGGGACAAGCCCCCCCAGACCGAGAGCGCGTGTATATACATGTATGTTTCGGACACCTTTTTTCAGCCCCGAGGTGGGGCGCTTGCGCTTGTCCCCCCAGGCCCAGACCCACCCACGTATTATGTACATCTATGTGTCTGACCCATTTTGTTGAGTACAGCGATTTGTTACTAACTTCCCTGCCATCAATGGTCTTGATTTTCAGACGAGTGCTCGTCCCCCTAAATCACCTGGATGTGTACATACATAGGCAAAGTGTGCTATTAAATCCTCTCCCTTTCGTGTAAAACAAACATTAACCCACATTTTATTTGGCGTACAATCGCTCGCTCGACTTTCGTGTGCGTGACAAACTCACGTTTCATAAATTTTTGTTAGCAGCCAGAGTTCGCAAGATACGTATATCTCAGAATACATGATCCACGGCCCTATATCTGGACTGCCACTGCTTGCGTTCATCTTACGCACATTCTGGGCCCGTTGCACAAAAGCTTATCATGTATCAAATATCAGCTATCAGTAAATTTATTATACGTTATCAGCATACGTGGGCAGCTAGCGAATTCTGGGGGGGGGGGGGTGTGCGGAGCAACTTTTCTGCCGATTTTTCAGCTTCGTGAGTCACTGTTTTCACTTAGTGAGCCACCGATTTTGCTATCGTGAGCTTCAAAATATTCTGGGGGGGGGGACCGCTTGATTTAACGAGGTGCGTTGCGCCCGGGATCTGGGAGAGGGCGGACATCCAGGACATATTGCTGATGGATGGCCAGATCGAAACAGCACCCAACGGTATTGTCTGCTGTGGTTCACCACACATTCACAAGTCCATATGATCTGAGCCGAAGGTGGTTGTGAACGCTGGGTCGGGTGGTGTGGACTTGTGATCCTGCGCATGTTATTGAATTAGCTGGCAGTCAGCTTAGCACCAGGCTCAGCTCGCCCAGGTTCGAATCTCAGGAGACATTCACCAGCTGTTCACTGGCTCTTATTTACTAGAATTTAATGTAGACTTTAGACTTGGAGTAAATGGTTTAAAACTGATCTATAGGCAGTCTCCTAATTGTATATATGTAGCAAGTTAAATTGTTAGTAGTTGTCTAAGTGTGTGTAGGGAGTTGTGTAGTGGTAGAACCGTTGGCTACCCAAGTGGACAAGTAGGTAACTGTAACGAACTTGCATGAAGAAACAATTGGTCTTCTGCTGGTTTTGTTGCCGTGTATATATATATATATATATATATATATACGGTATTGTGGAGCACTGTATAGGTGACCACTGCCTTACTGAATGTTAGAGCTACAGAGTAGAGGGTAGAGTTGTGTCTGTAATGCTCAAGTCACAAGTGGACTACTACCAGGTCTCATCTGAAGTTTGTAATCAAGACCAGAATAGGGATTCGGACTGCTTTCTTTGATGGAAATAAAAATATGTTAGTATGCCGTTTTTTCAAGTGGAAATGTTGTTTTTTACTCGTTAGCTAATTTAGCTGTGTTTAGTCACACTAAAGCAGCTTTATCGCAAGCTACTTAATAAAAGGGTAAGCTGACGTAGGCAAGCAAAAGTTTTGAAAGATGTTCTTGTGCCTTGATTTTGCCTGATGAATTAGTCTGCTACTGCGTGATCAACTAATTAGACTACTTAATCAGGCTTCCACGGGTTGCAGTGGCAGCGTGTGTATGTTTGTAGAATAAGGTGGTTGTGTGCGCACATGTGCAGCTCAGGAAATCTGGGGTGCTGGGGGAGGGGGAGCTACTGATGCCCATTGGGGGGTGATAGCCGATCTGTGAACCTTTTTGGTGAGGCGGGGTGAGGTTGGAGGATCAATCCCTTCCACGCCCATGTTTGGTTGTACGTAGTATATGGTATAACAATAAGCCATGCCAATTCAGCCAATCACACTGCTCTGTTTCCATACGCTTGCTCAGACAAGTTGTAAACGGAGCTTTAGGCTATTATGCGCCAGTAGGCTGACTACGCAGGCACAGCGAGCGAACGGCGGCTCAATGGGTTTGCTTGACTAAGCCCCGCTGCCTAAATCTAATCCTAATCCTAATCTAAGACCTAATCAGACGACAGCCGACAAATTGACAGTACAAGCATAACAAGTGTCCGCTTCATTTTTAACGCTGCGTTTTCCTATTCGGCTATAAAATTTGTCCCGGGTCTTCAATAAGCTCATTAGCATTTTTCCGCTATAGATCAGCCGATTTTCCTATTCTACCAACATTGGTGCCCTTGGTGCAAGGTCATTTTTTATATTTCTCCAGAGACACAGCGAGGTTTAGGAAAACTTTGCTAAAGGAAAACTTGAAAACTTGAAAACTTTGCTAAAAACTAAAGGAAATGCTTTAGGATATTTTAAAAATCCTATCGTTAAGGCATGACATTTTAGAAAACCTGTCGCAATATGTTTAGCTCTGGAAAAGTTTCACTGATGACTGACAGCTATCAGACGTATTGTTGACAGTGAAATTGTAGACTGAGCCCAGAGTGGATTTGTTCCCGCAGCTCACGTGATTGTCTGGCTGGTTTTTGAATAATGTTTTTCTGGTTGTGATCTCTCAGACTTTCAATTAGTACCGATTTCCGTAAGAGGACCGTCTTGAAAGGTCACGTCGGACAGCATAATTTGTAGTATTATATTTCTTGGTCACATTCAGTCTATTACGAGTTCAGTTGGATGGATTTTGATTTCTTATTGTACTGTTTTGAAATTTGATTTGACTGATGGGAATTCGCAGTAGTAATGTTAAATCCTGTATATAGGTCTTGTCTAAAAATGGGTGTCAGGGACGTGGCCAGGATTTTGAGAAGGGTTGGGGGGCTCGCACCTCGGCTACTCCTTATATACATATCAGGGTAGGCGCGATAGCGCCTAACCCTAGAATAGGAACGACACTCCACATTGCAGAATTTCAAATTTAATTTTTTTAATAACTAAAAATTTATGCAAGCAAACTGGTTTTAATTTGGCCAAATTTCAGGCAAATCGGTTGGGTATTACCCGAGATATGAAAAATCGCCTTCCGCAAACTCGGATTTTTCCGTCTTTTTTTCCCGGCGCCATAACTCAAGAAATCCTTCTTGTCGAGGCTCTTTTTTGTGTTTTTTACATTTGTTTTGGTCGGCAATAGTGTCATCATAAAGATTTTATTCTAAGCTTTTGCCGTTTTGGCTCTGCTGGGAGGGGGGAAAGCCCTTTTTTGGGCCTCGAAATGGCGAAGTCAAAAATTCAATGGCGCCAGCTTTTGAGGAGTCACGCAAACAGTCCAAGTCTGATCTCTTGTATGCATGGTAGTGTAGTAGGGTTGTAGTGCGTCTCCCCTTTTGGAGTCGATCGTGTCACTGTAGGCCTAGGGAGGGGGTTCGGAAGGTATTTTACGTGTATTAGGTGGTTAGGCTACCCATGGGCAGTACAGCCAAAACCGTTATAGATGGAGGCCTGTCGTTTTGTATGCGAATATAAACCCATATACTGTGCATTGCAGCGTGATATTAGTTTTGTTGTCAGATTTACCTAGTAGCCAGAACTGGTGCACCCCGCTCTGACTTCTGACACCCTTGGAAAACACCCTTGGAAACATGGTTTTTCATGACTTTTTCATAAATATGATTTTCTCAATGTGTAACGCTTTTATGGATAACCGCTCGTTCTGTATTTCTATTGCATCTTAATATACAGGCGCAGGGGTGCCCGCGGATATTGTTTGGTCCGCGTCATGTGCGCTGTTCCAATTTGGCAACCCTGGCAAAGTGCCAAAATGGTCAATTTGACCAAATTTTTGAATTTTGTCGGTTTTGTTGAAAACTGTGGAAAAGGTTAATTTGAGGTGCTGAACGGGAATATAACGTTATTTTAACGAAAAACTATTGTTTTCGCCCAAACTAGTGCTCAGTGGTCAACTACGGTTGTGTGTATATACTACAGTACAAATCGAAATCAAGTTGGTATGAAGCCGGCATCAGCGTCGTTTGATGCCACTTTGGCTTCATGAAGCTGATGCTGACTCCGGTTTCAATACCTAAAGTACGTATATTGGTTATTACGCCTTGCTAGCTGAAAAATACGCTTTGCCAGTTTGGTGATTTTTAAACTAAAATTTTTGAAGGTTTACGACTAAAGCGGGGGGAACCCACTTATACTCCCATTTAATTTTCAATTTTGAAACACCGCAAACAAATAAAACAAAATAAACTAATTGTGTTTAGCTTGGAATTATTATTCTGAAATTTGAAAAAATAACACTAAAAACTGCTCTCTCCGCAATTTTATAATGACCAAAATGCAATTTGAGCTGTTGATCATTTGAGCCAGGCCAGCCAGCCATCCCTTTTTGTGTTTTTAAAAATTCTTTTAAAAGTATTTTCAAGGGAGGCTGACAAAAAATACATACGTAAACTTTGTAAGTAAAAATTATTGCATTTAAATTCATGAATGAAAATAAATTTTAAATTTTAGCCTTTCAAGGAAATATATAATGTAAATAAAGTTTCATATCTATAATGTAAAATAGTTGTCATAAAGCCCCCTATTTTGGACTTTGAGAGTATAGTATCGGCCCCACGATAAAAGTTTAGTTATGGGTTGACAGACAAGTTCAAGTAAGTAATTTTTTTTGCACATGAAAACTTTTGTAACATTAAAAATGAAAAAAACGTCAGATATACTTTTTTAAATAATTGGATTTGTTATTTATATACATAATGTATTAATTTCTGTAGTGATTGCAGTACTACATAATATGACAGATTTTAAAATTTAAAAGGTAACATAAACTAACTCGCAACCTGATATTATTTGCTGGTTATCATTTTAAGCATTGAAAAATAAAATTTAAAAATAACTCAGTTTGCAATTAAAATTATCTTTTCCCAAAAATTTTTTGCGACAGAAATTTTAAATATGTAGCAAGAATTGACAGATACATATATATGTAGTTGCTACAATTGCTTGTCGGTAGCCGCTTGAAAAGAAACATTTGCCGTATCGGTCTTTACACTTTTTATATTTAAAACATGGGCTCGTATAGATTGTTATTAACCAATGACTTCCATTATTTCCATCAGAAGCTAAAATTTAAAAATCAATTTCATTAATGAATTAAATTAAATTCATAAAGATTTTAGTAATGAATCAAACATACAACTTTTTCTTAAATATTTTTACTCAGTCACCCCTTAAAAATTTTAGTTTGAATATCTCCAAGCTGGCAAGACGTATTTTTCAGTTAGCAAGGCTTAAAAGCCAATATACGTACTTTAGGTATTGAAGCCGGAGTCAGCATCAGCTTCATGAAGCCAAAGTGGCATCAAACGAAGCTGATGCCGGCTTCATACCAACTTGATTTCGATTTGTACTGTAGACAGTAAATATGATTTTCTCAATGTATAACGCTTTTATGGATAACCGCTCGTTCTGTATTTCTATTGCATCTTAATATACAGGCGCAGGGGTGTGTGTGGATATTGTAGCCCTGGCAAAGTGCCAGAATGGTCAATTTGACCAAATTTTTGAATATTTTAAATGTTTTTGAAAAACCGTGAAAAGGGTTAATTTGAGTTGCCGAACACGAATATAACGTCACTTATATTAAATTATAACTTATATTAATTCTTAACCCAAAATAATGACAAATACGAACAGGCCAATTGTGTACTGTTAGTGGCTTTAGAAATAAATAAGTATATAGGTAGTGCAGCATACGCAAGCGCGACTATCACTTTTCAGACTGTAATCATACAATATATACAATCCAAGTGTCAGCTTTCCTGTCGTCAAGTAAAATTGCTGCAGCGGAAAAAGAAATAGGATTATTATAAAAATGCCCTTTCACCAAGGGCAGCAGTGTGGGTAGAATAGGAAAGTTGGCTGATCTACAGCGGAAAAATGCTAATAAGCTTGTCGAACACCTGGGACAAGTTTTGCAGCCGAATAGGGAAACTCAGCTTGCTAAATGAAGCGTACAAGAGTTGCGTCAGAATAGCAGTCACCCTGCGACACGTTAGTGCTTTCTGCACCCTATTCGCGCGAATAAATCAGCCATTATCATCAGCTGGCTGTTGCCGGAACAGTGCCGTGTACTTCATTGGGTCTTGATGTTATGTTCTAGGCAAGCTATATATATATATATATATCCAGAAGAAATAATTGTTCATCCATAATATAATAATCAATCGATCGCCATTCATTTTTATTGTTACGTATGTAAATGTAGTTTAAGCTTATATAAATTCTACAGTTATTTGTATTAACTAGAGTTATACGGTTGTATTGTAACATTTTATGATTCGTATTGAATATTAGTCGTTAATGTCTATATAATGATATATATAATAAGTTGAAATACGCCATTACTCATTTGTAATTTTTAGGAAAGACGTCTGTATACAAAACAAAAATAGATTGCGCATGGATGAATTTAAATGAAATAGGTACCTGTATATATCTGCAGAGTATAACTTTATAATCTTAAATCTATACACCTGACCCCAAGTCCTGAGTGCTAGTAAGCGTCAAAAATGTTTTTCCTAATTATTCGCGCGAATAGGGTGCAGAAAGCACTAACGTGTCGGGCGACTGCTATTCTGACGCAACTCTTGTCCGCTTCATTTAGCTTCCCTATTCGGCTGCAAAACTTGTCCCAGGTGTTTGACAAGCTTATTAGCATTTTTCCGCTGTAGATCAGCCAACTTTCCTATTCTACCCACACTGCTGCCCTTGGTGAAAGGGCATTTTTATAATCCTACATGCTCATTACTGTACCTACTCCGTATATGATTGGGTACCGGTTCGGAAACTTTTTGGGCCCTGTTCGCAAATTTTTAAACTAATGATTACATAGTGCCGGTTCGTTAAAAAGTTTGCGAACCGGGACTGCTGGTTTGCGAACTGGTACTCGGCCCAGTATATATATATATATATATACTTCTGACTGCTTGCGGTTGTCTGGCGTCCCCCAGAAAACTGACTTAATTTTTTGGATGACAGCCGGCAGACCTCTAAAACATGCTGGAAATGGCTATTTTGCTTGAACAGCGCGTGTTTGTGCACCAGTTTGGGGACCGTGTGAAAATGTTGTGTTTGGTCGATGCAAGAAAGGGCGGGAGCGGTACCGACTCTGTTTTGTGGGACGTATGAAGTAGAAAGCCACAAGGCCTCTGCCCAGTCCACTTGTGAAACAGTGCGGACACTGCTCTATAGCCGTTCGGGTCGGGTCCCAGTGGGGTTTATTAACTCGTGCCGACACGGCCAGGCTATAAAGTTGCAAGCCAGATATGTCGTCTATTGTAGCCCGAATGTAGATATTTTATAGTCTTGTAAATAGCTTTCTTCGAAGCTCTGTTTTAGTAATTTTACAACCCCCGCCAATTTTGCCAGTGCCTGCTTTGGGAATAGAATTAGACATTAGGCAAAACTTTTTTCCGTCATTATGAACTTTTGATCTTTGCCAAACTAATCAAACCTAATTGGGACTCGTTTGAAAACAGTCTCGGTGCCAATTTACTGTTTTGCCTCACTAATACCATCCTAAAATACGTATAAAAGTTTTTCATTCTAGTTTTGATGGGGGAGGGTAGGGTGTGCTCAACACTGGTGAATGTTATAATTTTTGAAAGCGTGTGAAATTAACTGAAATGTTCGAGTTGGGCGCAGCCGACTATTGTTTTCGGTAGTGTCTCAAAGCCAAAAGCACTGGCATTTTGATTTCCATATGTATATAATATACAGCCTGTAACCTTCTCTTTACTCCTCTATATGCTGCTTGTGGAAAACTTTGCCTTTTTTGCAAAATTTATAGCAGGCGGGGAAAAAACCCGCATTTTTATATTTCGTCATGTAGCTCATAGACTACGTTTTCACGGGAAACCAAAAAAATCTGTCGTAGGCCTAACCTTGCTCTAAACGCTGGGACCGGTTTCATTTCGCTATCTCTTACCGTTTTTTGGCGGGAAGCCAAAAACTTGCCGGGGAAAAAACCCATTGGGGGAAAAAACCCATGCGGGGGGAAACCCACCCCATAAATCACCCGAAAAGTGTGTTAACGGTAGTTTTTCAACGCTATGGCACGTATTCGGAGTAGTAGAGGCCCCTGATGCCAAAACACCTGAAACACCTTAGTTTCGCCTGAAGACGTTGAAAACAACTAAAAAGTTGCGATAACGCTTCAAATGCATGCAAAATTTGCACTTTATGGCTACTTTTAACGTCATCGACCCTCAATGGGGGGTACCGTACGTGGGGATGACTGGTCGTGACGGCCATATTTTAATTTTTTTCGGTTAGTTTACGTTTAAACAAGAGAAATTAACAGGTTATAATTAAAAACATACAAAAAAACTGGCAATAGTACCAGAGAATACTACTTTCCGCTGCAAAAGGACCTCAAAATGACGAAGTCAGACTATTAGGCCCGTATTCCAGAATTCGATCAAGAAAGTGTCAGTATCCGCATTTGTGTTAATAATAATAGACGTCTTTTTGCACTACCATGAGTCTTCTGGCGTAGCTACTATGTTTTTTGACATCACCAGACCATTTTCAAAAAGCGAGTTTTCCCCCCACATAGGTTTTTTACCCCGTCTAATTTCGGTCATGCCCCCCTTCGTACGAAAGAAGGAAGGACCTGCCACTGCGGTCATGAATAGAGGAAGGGTAGTCCTCTGTAAAAGTGTTTTTACATTTGAGCTTGAATCTCTTAATGCTGAGTAATGAGACTTTAAAATTTATATACCTCCCTTGGAGCCATGTCGGGTCAAAAATGGGGGGGGTCCAATTTTTGACTCATAAAAAATCCCAGCGAAACCCCTTTTGGATACGGCGTATATATATATATATATACGTTTTCCTACAGGGACTGTATATACTATACGTTGGCAAATTTTTAGACCTATACCACATACCCAAGTTCCGGAACTGGGGTGGGTTTTTCCCCGCCTGCTATACTGATTTGATTGTGCGATGTTCGGTTTGGCTGTCATGATATGATTTGGTATTGGTGGAAGTACATATGAACATTGGTTTATCGACTTTAAATTATAAAAGTTTGCCTTTATATAAGGGTTTGGGACAAATTCAGTTTTGTTGTTCGTGTTAGTTTTTATATGTATTATATTTATATATATATATATAGATAAAATATATATATATATATATATATATATATATATATATATATATATATATATATATATATATATATATATATATATATATATATATATATATATATATATATATATATATACATATATGATAACTGCTATCAACGGATGTTTTCTGTAGTGCATTTGAAAGTTCATAGCTATTTACTGAAAATACAATGTCAACTCTGGAAATGTAAAAAGGTTTATATTTTCTGGAAATTTCATCTGCAGCATTTCAGTGCCAATTAGTTGTTATAAGGCTTCTCTGCTTGTGTGATCTGTCTATTCGGTGCGGTCTGTTATGCGGTCTATTCTTTAAAGTTAGACTAAGTATATATTATACTACAACGTAACGTAATGTATATATATACCAGGGTTGGGCACCGGAAAAAAACTCCCGGAAAAAAACGGTTTTTTTCCGTTTTTTTCCGAGGGGTCGGAAAAAAACGGAAAAAAACTCGAAACTGATAAGTTAGTCCAGTAGAGGTTAAACTTGCACAAAATGCTTAAAATCGTTTAGAAAAACAAAAGTAAGACGTTTTTGTGACTAATGAAGGTTATTGAACTAGTTGGCAATGGGTGGAGGGAACGATACTGACTTCAAATTTTGATATTTGCGTAACCCTTCATGAACATGGACATATATATACGGTTTATTGAAAAGCTATGAAACTATCCGTTCCTTTTCAGGGTGTGTAAGAGAATATAATGAACCGTGTCTATAATCACTGCTCTACCTAGGGTTGTATAATGCTATACTGTATGTAAGCCGAACTACTATAAAGACCTGCTTCCTTAATAGGTAGTCGCAAGTAGTGCTAGAAAATTTCATGAGTTATAATTTTTAGTATCCACCTGGGGGCCATGGGTGCTTATTTTTTTACTACTTTATCTTAAGTAACCTCGAGCGGTTGCTTCCTTTCAACAGGCCAACAAAAAAAAACAACTTGATTTTACGAAAAATTTAATTCAACGTTTCACTTGAATTTTTAGCATTCTCAATTAGAACGGATCTCCATTCAATCAGCGAAATTGGATCAACATTTATGTACCATCAACATCTATGGATCAATATATATATACATCTTTGTATATATTTAATGGATACATTTTCATATTGGTACACGTATATACATTTCAACAACAAATCAACATATTCAACCAGAATGCAACAGCATAAAACTTTTAGGCAATTATTCAGGGGTTTGAGCTGTTCTATTTGAGTCAAGAAAGCCTTTCTCTAGACGTTATTCTGACCTTTTTTTGCGAAAAGTATATGATATGGCGGTTTTCCCGTTTTTTTGTGAAAAATTTAGGGAAAAATTGTTTAAATTAATTAAGAGTCCAATTTTGAATTGCGAAGTACATTAATTCTTGAAAGGGTGAAAGGTTTAAAGGTCAAAGGTTCATACCCACCCTGAATGGCAGAGTTTGAATACACTTTGCAGTTTGCAATGCCAGAACCTTTCACTCTTCTGTCGACTTAAAACCCCCCTTAGAACCCCCCCCCCCACCATAACTAATTAGACAAATTTTAAAACAGAAACACTTGCTATTATGGTAGTTATCGCATCTGTCTAGTCCAGAAGAAGCGTAATAACCATTGAAGAGTCACCAGTGAATAATAATGAAGTTACTAAGACGCAAAATGTAAAATTACACTTCAGAACTACTTTACCATCATTTTTGGACATCGGAAAAAAACTCGGAAAAAAACCGGAAAAAACCTGAAAAAAAACCGTTTTTCCGGCCATAATTTTTTTCCGGAAAAAACCAACCCTGATATATACTGTATTGTATTGTATTGTATGTATATCTAGCAGACAGCAGAGAAGACTGAACTGTATTGCTGGGTTCCATGAACTGCGTGAACTCTACAGAGGCAGTTTCTGCTCCGTCTTTGTCTGCATAACCTTATTCCGACAAGCCTGTGAGAGGATGAGCTACATAGTCGTGCTCAATTGTGGACTACTAGAAACAAATGACTGGAGGCCGGATTCGGAATGAGGGAGTGAGCCATGACTGGGCTTGTCAGGAAAGTCGGCGTCGTCTGGCCGGATGGAAAATAGGTCCAAGAGGCAATTACGTTTTCATAAATTATACTTTAGAACAGTTTGCTACCCTCTTTGTTTTTTTGCTCCCTGAATAATTGTCTGCGAGGCAGCACAGTGTCCAGCAGAGAACGTGGGTTGCACTACTGCTCATAAAGGAGCAGAAAAATGATTCAGTCATTACATATGTATTTTTGTTCATAGCGTATGCCCTGTAGTGAAAATATGAGGTCTTGTTCATTTGCTGGATTGAACAGACTGCACTCAATATCATACGAAGGTTTAAGAGTGGATATTAGCTTATATATCTGCTTATGCAACAAGGATTTTCTGGAAGGGGAGGCGGAGTAGGGATGGAAGTCTCGGTCTCGGTCAAAACCCGAGACTAGCCCAGTCTCGGTCTCGGTCTCGGTCTCGGTAGTCGAAAAGTCTCGGTTTGTACCCGGTCTCGGTTTTTCAAATCTGTGAAAAGTTTTCCTGTGGTCCCCCCTTTGGTTTATATTTGTCAGCCATTGGAAACGCGTAGAATCATAACTGATTTATGTACTTTATATAAAATCATGCATGGTCACTTTGATATAGATTTCTCAAGTCTTTTCAGATTTGCGAATGATCAAGGTCTCAGAGGTCACCCCCTCAAGCTATACCTGGATAAATATAGACTGAATACATCAAAGGCTTTTTTTACACATCGTGTTATTCAAAAATGGAACGACCTACCTGATTATGTGATTACAGCAACATCTTTTGAGTCATTTAAAAAGTCCTTGCATAGCCATATCACACCCACGGGCATAGGTATTAAATGACCAGACGAATGGTCTCCATATGCCCCTTTTCTAATCCGTACGGTATGTATTGACCTACTTTTGTTTTGTCTCGTATTTGTTTTTTTTTTTCTCTTTATTCTGTGTTTCCTTTTATGTTATTCTGCTAACAACTAAATAAAGGCCTGACCCGGGGGCCGGGGGCCCCTCCGGGGTACCCGGTACCCCCGCTGGCATATAACGTGTTACTAACCGATAGGAACGTCGGCCTTTGCTTATTTTGTTTATTTTGTTTATCTTGCCTTGTTCGCAGATGCATATATTATTGTACGGCCGACGGCTTTAGAAATAAAAACATCTGTCTCTGTCTGTCTCAGGAATTTTTTTCGGAAGTGTTCATCTCACCAAAATTTCACACCACACAGTGAGATTCTGTCAATTTTTTCCGAAACAAACTTTACCGTGGTTGTTTAGTTTATAAGTAAACACAGTGCACACA
Source organism: Trissonchulus sp. WLG1_4 (assembly GCA_030248245.1). NCBI lineage: Eukaryota > Metazoa > Nematoda > Enoplea > Enoplida > Ironidae > Trissonchulus > Trissonchulus sp. WLG1_4. Next base: position 6,916 of record JASANF010004028.1, on the reverse strand, counting down.
CAAAAATGTATATATGTTTGTGATTAGGTTTCTTATTTCATACTATCTATCAAGTCTGTCTGTATGATTATTATTATATTATTATACGTTATTTTTTAGTATTAGTGTTTGGCTGGTCAACTTTTTTATGCCAAGGGGTGGCTTTACATATTTAACTTAAATTCCAACTAGTAATTTGGCATCAAAAGCAAAAAATCTGTGAAAGTTCAACTAAACGCACTACTCAGAACCAAGCGGTGACACATGTAGTTCGGTGGATGAGAAGGGAAGACTCTACGCCCAACTTATGTAAATATAGTCCCAGCCCAGCCCCAGGGGATTGAGGGGGGCTTAATTCAAAGGAGGGTCACGCCGAAGGCAAACAATAAAAGAGCGTCACGGCGCGCAGCTCTAATTTTTGAGCCAATGCCAAACCCTTTCTGTCTTGGGTGTAGTTTAGCTGAACATTGGTAATTCCAATAACAACGGAGCTATTTTTAACTAAATTCAAGCCAAACAGTGTCAAAATTTGCTATTTTCTGGCAAAAACAAGGACTAATTGCGTCCATACATGTACACGGGGTCTCGGTCTGGGGGGGCTTGTCCCAGAATTTTCGAAACTTTAAGGGGGCTTGTCCCGACTTTTCCGGGGCAAAAACGCAAAAATTTCGAATTTCTGCCAAAAAATGAAAATTTTCGTCAAAATTTGGCTATTTTTAGAAATTTTTTCGCTTTTCGCTCATTTTTAGAGCAGTTTACGGCGATTTGGAGCAATTTTCAGTGTTTGGGCACCTTTCTTTCAGCTTCAAGGAGGGGGGCTTGTCCCGGTGGGTCAAATCTGAGGGGGGGCTTGTCCCGAAATCTCAATTCTGGGGGGGGGGGCAAAAGACATGGTCCCACAGTCCCACACAAACGGGGGAAAGAACCAACAAATGTAACCAAAATTGTCGTGATGTAGCTGTTAGTTATACATACATAAGGTGTCTGACTATGGTCTTGTGATTTTACCTAAAAACTTGTAAAAAGTCATCAAATCAATAGGTAAAAAAATGGCAAAAAATGACCCAAAGTCTCGGTTTTGGCGGTCTCGGAATTTGGTCTCGGTCTCGGTAGTCTCGGTTTCGTGGTCTCGGTCTCGGTCTCGGAAAAAAACCGAGACTTCCATCCCTAAGGCGGAGCCAACTTTTCATCTATTTGGCTTCCTCAATTCTTAATTGAGCTTCGTGAGCCACCACATAAGTATGGGTGAACGCGGGTTGGCTTGGGTATCAGCCGGAAAATTCGCTCAGCGGGTATATACCCACTTAAGTCTCCGCGGGTCGCTGAATTTTTTGACCTATGTACGAACGCAATGCTAATTTTACAAGTCCATACTGGTGCCATTTGGTCGAATTAGCAATATTAACAACACACATGGGCAGTGCCTACAGTCTACACCCAGCCTACACCGGTGTAGGCACCAATCTCGCAACCTCGCACGACCTGGCAGACCAACCTCGCAGCACTCGCCGGTGGTCAAGTCGTCTGCAAGGTTGTCGTAGTAGGACAACGTCGCAACATGACTGCCCTTGTCTGCGAGGTTGCCATAACACAATGTCGCAGCATGTCTGCGAGGTTTCTGTAAGACAACGTCGCAACATGTCTGCGAGGTTGCCATAAGACAACCTCGCAACATGTCTGCGAGGTTGCTAGAAGACAACGTCTCAACATGTCTGCGAGGTTGCCATAAGATATCGCAACATGTCTGCGAGGTTGCTAGAAAAGACAACGTCTCAACATGTTTGCGAGGTTGCCATAAGACAAGGTCGCAACATGTCTGCGAGGTTGCTAGAAGACAACGTCGCAACATGTCTGCTAGGTTGCAAGAAGACAACGTCGCAACATGTCTGTGAGGTTGCTAGAAGACAACCTCGCAACATCTCTGCGAGGTTGCTAGAAGACAACGTCTCAACATGTCTGCGAGGTTGCCATAAGATATCGCAACATGTCTGCGAGGTTGCTAGAAAAGACAACGTCTCAACATGTTAGCGAGGTTGCCATAAGACAAGGTCGCAACATGTCTGCGAGGTTGCTAGAAAAGACAACGTCGCAACATGTCTGCGAGGTTGCCATAAGACAACGTCGCAATATGTCTTGTTTTCAACATGACCTTGACAATTTTGACGCTCAGAGTTATGCTCGAGCCTGGATTCGTTCTGGTGGGATGATAACAGATGATCCCACCAAAAAACGAGTTGAACCTAGAAATGAACTGCCGAAGAGCAATTTATTTTAACATGAAATTAACTTACTACAAATTATACGGGAAATTTTTCATAATGTGTATATACATATTTCGGATTTTTCACTCAGCAGCCTTTGGGATTTTTTCCTAGCTCTTGTCATACTTGCTAAAACTTCTCAGGTGTAGTATTCCGTCCTCAGAAAGAAGCGTACATATCGTTAAAGAGCTTGGTTTTTTGCCTCATCGGCTCATATTGCTATCGGAAAAATTATCACATATATAGATAACATATACTATTATACATGTATATGGTGTCACTGTGTCTATAATTAAAAGAGCGTGTCTAAAATTTGTGGATTCAGTGGCTCACAAACATAGATGCACATAGGGGGGGTATCCACCCCCCCCCTGAGGGGGATCGGCACCCCCCCCCTCAGACATCCGGCACCCCCCCCCCCCTCGACCCCCCAACCCCCCCTCTGATTGCCAAAAAAGTTCCCCAAAAATGCGTAAAAAATTGAAAAATTTGAAAAATTTTTCACCTGTGGCCAAAAAAGTATATACCCCAAAAATGAGTTGAAAATCGAAAAATTGTGAAAAATTTTCGGCTGTCGCCGAAAAATGGCCAAAACTTGAGACCACCCCCCCTTCCGCCAGGAGTCGGGCACCCCCCCCCCTCGCAAATTCCCCCCGTGCATCACTTCTCACAAACCTAAAATTTTTAAGCCTCTGCTCAGCACCCCCCCCCCCCCCCGGAACGCCTGCAGGCAACCTCGCAAATATCGGAGCTGGTGTAGGCTAGAATTTGGGAGTCTGCCCATGTATGATTAACAATGTATGTACAGTGTGCACCTTGTGCAATTATATACATGATACTGGCTGAAATTAGACTGGGCCAGCAGTAGGGATTAGCCCAGTCTCGGTCTCGGTCTCGGTAGTCGAAAAGTCTCGGTTTGTACCCGGTCTCGGTTTTTCAAATCTGTGAAAAATTTTCCTGTGGTCCCCCCTTTTGTTTATATTTTTAGCAGGAAAATTTTTTCGGAAGTTTTCATTTCACCAAATTTCAGACTTAAAACAGTCAGATTCTGTCAATTTTTTTCGAAAACAACTTTACCGTGGTTGTTTAGTTTATCAGTAAACACAGTACACAAACAAAAATCTATGTTTGTGACTAGGTTTGTTACTTCATACTATCTTTCGAGTCTGTCTGATTGATTTTATTCTTTTAGTATTCGTGTTTGGCTGGTTAACTTTTTTATGCCAATTGGTGGCTTCACATAGTTGACTGTAAATTCCAATTAAAATGAGTTCAACAAAAATCTGTGAAAGTACATATAACGCACTACTTAAAACCATGCGGTGACACATGTAGTTCGGGAGATCAGATGAAATGGGAAGACTAGTTTCAACTAAAATTTAGTCCCAGATGATTGAGTGGGCCCCACTCAAAGGGGGGTCACGCCGGAAGTAAAGAATGAAAGTGCGTCACGGCAGGGGCGGTTGGGGGTGCAGTTTCGAAATTTTTTTACTTCTACCTGCGATTTTGCATTGCTAAGGTTACGGTATCAGTTTGAGTATATACACCGTTGCTTTAATAGTAGTGGCGTACTGGCGTATATACCCAGAAATGCAGGTGCAGGTCTAATTTCAAGTCAAAAAACCTTTCTATCTTGGGTTATATTTTAGCAGATGATTGATAATTCAGAATATTCAAAAACACATGGTCCCACACAAAAAGAAGAAAGAACCAGGAATCAGGGTTGGCGCGACAGCGCCCAACCCTAGAATAGGAGAAAATCCACTCAATGCGGATTTTTGAAATTTAATTTTTTAATAACTTAAAATATATGCAAGCGAATGACTTTTAATTTGGTGTGTGTATCCGCCTAGTGGAAGGCTATATGCGTGCAAAATTTCGGAGAGATTGGTTGAGTCTAACTTGAGATATGAACAAGCTCTTCTGCTGAGTAAGAAGGGGTTATATTGTGAGGATTGAGTGTCAATATTCCAGAGGAAATATTAAACGCGGCCGTTATTTGTGGATAAGTGATTTGCAATCCTAATTTCCGCACACATCTACTGCTGAGTTGCTCCAAAGCCTTACTGGTACACGGGGTCTTAAATTCAAGAACCATAATGCTGTAAATTTGCTTAAACCATATGCTTAACTTGATACTACTATGCTTTTTACAAGACAAATCAGTTCTGAAACAACGGGGAAACGAGACAGAAGACGGTGTTTCTACTAAATATCAACTTTCAATGAAAAAAAGATATTGGTCAATGTTTAAATAGTTTGAAAAATTATTAAGCAAAGTTCAAAAATAGTCTTGCAAGTACTTGGAAAGAAAATAATTAAGTTAAACTTTTTTTCACAAATGCTTAAATAAAAAAAATTGTGCTCGTCCGGGAGTCGAACCCGGGATATCTCGCACCCGAAGCGAGAATCATACCACTTGACCAACGAGCCACAGCAACAGACATCGTGAAAAATCTAGATAACATTCTCCAGTGAATTACAAAATTTCAGAGTACCGTTCATGCATGGGTACAGGTACGTACCTAGTGTAGTCGAATTGCGTTTAATCGATGTACGAATTTAAAAGAAGCAAAATTTGCATAAGAAGAAATTATTAATTAAGTAAAAATATTTTCAGTTTTGGCATCAGTAATGTAAATAAGTAATCAGCTATGGTAACAAAAATTGGTTAGTCGTAACAAAGATCTTAGAAACTGCTAAACTACCAAGACCGGTTGGCTCAGGTGGTAGTGCGCTAAGCATTTACTGAGCATCTGAGTTGAGTCAGAAGTTCGGGGGTTCGACACCCCACCGGTTGGCAACTTTTGCAATTCTGCGTGGCAACAGTTGCTATCCTTCATCTTTCCGTCTCCTGTGGGCAAGACTGACCTACCTGCCTTTCTAGTGTAATTTAACGTAGGAAATCCGACCTACCCAAAAATACATTGGACTTTCAGATTCTGAATATAGTATATACGCGGCCCCTGAGGGGGCCGCGTAAAAAAAGACTTTTGCAAACTTGACACTTTCCGTCTTTTTTTTTTCTTCAACAGCTCTACCGGACCGGACGCTTGTAGGGTTGTCATGATTATATGTTTTTCACATTTAGTTTGACCAAAGTTGCAAAGTGACGGGCCACTTTTTTCAATTTCGTAACCGTTCGGTCTCTGCTGGGAGGGGGGAACCCCTTTTTTGGGGTCCGAAAAAAAAGTCCGAAAAATTTCTAGCCAACTTTTGAGAAGTCACGCAAGTGAGGTAGCTTCCATCTCTTGCATGCAGGGTAGTGTAGTGGTGCTATAGTGCATCTGCTATTTTGGAGTCGATCGTGTAACTGTAGCGCAGGGGAGGGGGCTCGGAAGTTAATTCACGTGTATTATGGGGGTAGGCTACCTATGGGCAGTACAGCCAAGACGGTTACAGATGGAGGTCTGTCGTTTTGTATGCGAATATAAACCCATATACTGTGCATTGCAGGGTGACCATAGTTTTGCTGTCAGATTTTCCTAGTAGCCAGAACTGGTACACCCCCCTCTGGCACCCTTGAAAACATGGTTTTTCGTGACTTTGTCAATGTATAACGCTTTAATGGCTAATCACTCGTGCTGTATTGTTACGATGTCACAATAAATACGTGCAGGAGTGTCAGTTGATATTGTTTGGTCAGCGTCGTGTATGGTATTTCACTTTGGCACCCCAGTCAAATTGGCAGAAGTCTCAGGTCTCATCAAAAGTGACCACCTAGGGTACTTTTGGGGTGGAAATTTTTTTCGATTTTTTTCATAAAATCTCGCTACTAGGGGTTGTCTGGGCCCCTGAACACGAATCTGGGGTTAGTTTTTGCCTATCAACCCCCCCGGACTCGCCTATACGGCCCCCCGGGGTACCCCCCCGGCCACCAGGCGGTCCTCAAGGGTCAAATTTTCGAAATTGAGATTTTGATGTCACTAGGGGTAAGTTGGGCTCCTGGACACATTGAACAGTTAGTCTCTAGGACCCCTCTGAACCCCCTACGGCCCCCTCAGGGCACCCCCCCCTAGGGGGGGTGCAGTAAGGGGTCAAATTTTCGAAATTGAGATTTTGATGTCCCTAAGGGTAATTTGGGCCCCTGAACACAAATCCTAGATCCATTTTCGTCTAGGACCCCACTGAGTCCCCCTACGGCCCAGTAGGGTGCCCCCCCCTAATAATAAGGGGTCAAATTTTCGAAATTGAGATTTTAATGTCTCTACCGGGTAATTTGGGCCCCTGAACACAAATCCGAGGTTCATTTTCGTCTAGGAGACCTCTGGACCCCCCCTGTGGCCCCTTGACGGGTGCCCCCCCTAGGGGGTGCCTAAGGGGTCAAATTTTCAAAATTGATATTTTGATGTCCGTAAGGGTAATTTGGGGCCCTGAACACAAATCCGAGGTCCATTTTTCGTCTGGACCCTTCGAGTTCTATCCCCACCCTCTATCGACATCAAAATCTCAATTTCGAAAATTTGAACCATTTTTAACCGCCTTAGGGGAGTGCCTGAAGGGCCACTCTGTGGGGAGGGCTCAGAGAATCCTGACGGGAAATAAATTTGGATTTGTGTAGGGCAGAAATTACCCTGAGGGTCATGCAAATATTAAATTAGAAAGGTAGGCACTCAGACTACCTGAGGCAATGGTTGTCTTGGTTTGGTTGGTGCTGAATAACTCAGCTGGAAATC
>JASANF010004027.1:0-13430 GCA_030248245.1 Trissonchulus sp. WLG1_4 | reverse complement strand
GGTAACTTTTCTAAATATGGGACAACAGCGAGTAACAACGCACGGAATGTCAAATTTGCCAAATGTCAAATAAAGTACCATTACGTCAGGAAAAAGTGACTAAAATGGCTTAAAGTTATATTATAATGATTTCCCCCGTCCCTTTTGTGACTATCGGCCAGACCAAAACACAATAACAAGCAGGCCCCAAAAAGGGGCAAGGTTCCTTTGCCGGCAAGGTTCCTTTGCAAATTCTGCTTATTTTACCCAAAATTTTACCTAAAATATTTCAGCTTCACCTTTGTTTTTATGTATTTTCATTTATAGAAAGCACTAATACCTGTGTAAATTTATATACTTGATTTAGTTTCAGTGCTTGTTAATAGCTGTTGAAATCAACAAATTTGTCGAAAACACATGCCATAGTTGCCAACAATTTCTTATTGCATATTTTGACAAAGGAAATGCCCTGTCAGAACAGTTTTTGCAGACAGAAGTCGCGTAATTTTTATGCAAAAAAACAACCACTGGGGGTCGAACCCGTGACGTAGCCTGTAACAAATTTCTTTACTAGCGCTTTTGACCACTCGACCACTCTAGTTAGATGCGTAGCAATGTTTGGTTATTACTATGTGGACTGAAATGACGAAAGCAGACAGTCTAGACAATCACGTGATTAGCATGTGGATCTAGTCTGAAAAGTTACCATAGGACAAAACTTTAAATCACAAAATTCTAGCAAACTGACAGCTTAATAGTATATGTGCAAAAGAGTTGTTGACTATTATTTCATTAAAAATTGTAAAAAAAGACTTGTCTTTAAAAAAAGCTGTCAGTCCCCATACTTACTTACTTACTTATGCGCCTCCTACAGGATCCTGTTCACGGCGGCCCCGGCCGCATATTTACATTCCCTACATGAATTCGGCACTATGGCTGACCCTACTCGAGTTGAGCACTAGCCTGTGCAAAGCATACTCGCATTCAGCACCATTGCAAACCCTCCTCGAGTTCAGCACCATCATTTTTGCCTGCTTCTGCGGAACTACGTATGATGCAACATCGGTAATACTATTTTGTACAATTGCACATGGGTTGGCTCATTTGGCGCAGCAATTGACTCTCCACTTCGGAAATAAAGGTTCAAAGCGTATGGCGGCTGGACGAGCAGCGACAAACTCAGCTAATAGTAAAAAAAGCGACGAAGATTTTTGGAAACATAAATTTGTGCAGACCTAATGCGCGATCGCATGGAACTGGTATAACTTACAGCATTTTTTTGTTTTGTTTAACCGAAATTTTTTACACCAAATTGATTTGTATGCACATAATTGTAACAATGTTACTCTGTTTTTCGTTAAGTTTATGTAGTGGTAATTAATAAAGTTTGACCAAAAAATGTTGAACACTGAGACAAAACAGGACATGGAATTTTATTACTAAATTTTTAGTTCTAAATTTTTAGTTTCTAAATTTTATTAATAATAAAAATTTGAATGTCTAGCTTAGTAGTTCTTCAGTACGTATATAAATATACGTGCAAGCACGTGGGAAATGCAGAATCGCAGTAGTGCCGAACTCGTGTAGGGTTTGCACATATGGGTGCTGAACTCGAGGAGGGTTAACAATGGTGCTGAATGCGAGTAGGCTTTGCACAGGCTAGGGCTGAACTCGAGTAGGGTTGGCCATAGTGCCGAATTCATGTAGGGAATGTAAATATGGGCCCCCGGCCCGGTCACAACAGTTCCCACAAATTGGCGCCACTGGCTTCTGTCCCTCGCTATATCCTTAACTATCTGGTCAGATGAAAACAGCCATCCATATACGGCTTCAACGTCTCTTTGAGATCGGCTTTCATGCAATCGGTCCATGTATACTGACTTTACATGTCAATCATATGCGCTGAAGAACATGTGGCTGCTACATATTATACACTACGCAGAGTTGATTTCAAAACAATAGTTCCTTCTCTAAAAGGAACAAAAATTTACCATAAAACTTTTCCAACTGCTGCCAGGTTTCTCTACGTAATCTGGGATTTTCTGGGTCGTCGGAGACAAAAGTTCGAGCCGGGTAATGCACCAGATACAAATCGATGTATCCCAGATTTAGAGCTCGCAAAGATTCCCCCAGATTTTGCCTAACAGTATCCGGGTTTAGCTCAGATCCTGGGAGTTTGGTGATCAGAAATATATCTTCCCGTTTGAGGTTGTAATTTGGCAAAAGTTGGTTCAGAGCCGTTCCTAAGAAAAAGAACAAGATCATAGATCAGCCCATAGATTGGAAAATTTATTGCAGAAGTGTCGTTTGCAAAACTTAGACTTTCATAGTTTAGATTCATGCATTTGATCAGTTTAAACAAAAAAATTGGCACTTTTGCTAATCGTTAAAGTTGAAACACTTTTATTTAGCTTAAACACAAGTTAAAGTAAGGCTCAAGCGTTAATTAAAGTTCAAGTAAGGCAAAAAATGATGCTTGATATAACTAAAACAACATTTAAGGTAAAGTCAGGGTATCTTAATTTACACTAGTTAAAGTATGACCCCCCAACTGTGGAGTTTGACTTGCCAATTTGAGTCACAGCTAAAGTTTAAATTTATTGCCTCAACACTAGTTAATCTTAAATCTTATCTAAAAACAAAAAACCATCTGCCACTGACCTACCCAGCTCGGTTTCATTCTCATATGCCTTGGCAGTATCAAACAGTCTATATCCAACTGCCAGTGCAGCGTCAATGGTGTCCAGCATTTGGCCAAGGTCCATCTTGTAAGTGCCCAGACCAAATAAGGGCATGGACACACCCTGGGCTATTTGCACGCACCGCGACAGTATGGCAGGGATCGCAGGGGTAAGGCAAAAAAGATATAGTATTAGGGTCGATTCATACTTACATGTACATCCGTATGTCCGTTCTGCGTTCTGCCGACAAAATGACGAAATAATGACGTCACAGACACTGCCTGATCCACTTCACTTGGCTGCTAGTGACGTCATTCTGCCGGCTGAACGGACATACGGATGAAAGTATGAATCGAGCCTTATGGTTAGGCTCATGTTTGTCCGTAAGTAAAACTTAACCTACTGATTGCTGCAAAACATGTAACATGATCAAAAAAATATTTAAGGTGCTTCTCCCGACTCCATCCAAGTTTTGGGGACAGTCTATCCTTAATCGACAAAAAATACCCTAATTTTGAGAATAGTGGGACTTTTACTTACTTCTGAACAGTGATTTCTGATTCTCGATTTAGGGGGTTTAAAAAAACACTAAAAATATGACGCTAAACCTTCACGACCTCACGCTTTTTCGAACGTCTGTGTTTATTAACCAAAAAATAAACTTAATGCGTGTTCAAAAACTAATACCTAGTATAAACGGCGACAATTTGTATTTACATGCATGAAGAACCAAACATGTTGAGATGTAATCTGCTTACTGCTTAGTCCTATCAGTTATATAATTCCCAGGACGGAGTCAACGGCGTTATGTCCCTTCCCACTGCAGGTTTAAGGTTTAACGTAGATAGAACATGATTTCAGCATACTGCACATTCCCACTGCATAGGTTTAACGACGTTGAAAAATTTCAACTTTTTGGTTTAAGGATACAGCCAATCAGCTACGAGCTGTAGGCGGAGCTTCCTTATTCAGTCAATCAGTTAAGAGCTGTAGGCAGAGCTTCTGTATGCTCCAATCAGCAGCGAGCCGTGGGTAGGCGGAGTTTCCGCATCCAGCCAATGAATATACGACATTTAAATATCGTTGAACCTTAAACTGCCAGTGTGAATGAAACGTTAAACCTTAAACCTGCCGTGGGAAGCGGGCTTTATTCACAAAATATAACGTTCAACTTAGACTCGGTCTAATCGAACACGTGATCGTATGAAATACACATAAAATATATCATTACGATGTTCTATTTAATTCGAAAAGAACGTTTTAGACAGAATCTAAAGTTAAACGCCTTTTGTGAGTCCCAGTCAAGTCATTGAATAAGTCTACGTGGCATAACGAAAATAAAGAAGAATAGATTCGAAATAATATTATAATATTCGCAAAAAAGAAATAAGAAAAACAAGACCACAAAAGAGTACCCGCTCCAATTTATTATCATAGTTTACAATAAGACATTCAGTCCAAATAATTTAATTACTAATAATAACTAACCACAGAAATTAATATGCAATGTGATATGGCAAAATATAATCAATATACAAACAATAATAATAATTAACAAATTCTAGTCTGTTCACACGCAAAAAAAACTTAAAACTATATTTGATTAATTTCATTAACTTTTCCACCTTACTAAATGGGTTAACTTATAAGTCCGCCTCGCAATTAATAAAAAAAGCAAGATTCAAAATATCAGTCCTAACCATCTGAGTAAGACTACGCTGGCTAGACTGGTGAGCATATTTTTTTACCGCCCTCACAGCTGCGGTGTCGCTCGGAAACGACCCAAGCTGTCCTCAGCCTGAGAAGGCCAAGAGGATTACCCGTTGCTTGCCAGCAGGCGTTGCTTCTTTAACATATTATGTGTATATGTGTATGTTCGCCTGGCTGTGGGGGGCCACCAAGTAACCGAGCATATTATATAACTTTCTGCAGATGTCCATATAGTTGACTTTTACATATTATATATATATATATATATATATATATATATATATATATATATATATATATATATATATATATATATATATATATATATATATATATATATATATATATATATATATATATATATATATATATAATTTATAAACACGCATATAAACACCAAATGTTGTTTCCGAAGCTGCATATGTTTAGCTGCAGTGAGTACTGAGAATCATTTTTTTATTATTGCGCCAACAAGCACAGACCTTCAAAAGAGTCAGTCATTTGTGAAGAGAGGCAGGGGACGGCTTTAAAAATCACATATCAGCAGGAGAAAAAAGATGTCGGTTATTTTTGTGGTAATTTTTGTTATTCTTGAATTTTCTTGAAAGCGGAAAATTTTTTGGTGGGTTAATAAAATGCCCTCTTGGCCTCTTGTGCAAGTTCCCCCTATGCAATTTTTCGCAGGGGAGGAGGGCGCAACCGCCCTACCCCCTTAATTTACCACTGCTTGCGATGAATAACAAAAGAACAAACTCTTATATACGCCAACCTGACTGCTAACTATATCAATAAAAATGTAATGATAAATAATTTTGATGAAATCATCATTATTTGAAGTTATCGAAAGTTGAAAACAAACTGTTTCTGACGTCTTCTTAAACACCACAAAGCGAGCAAAAATTAATGCACCAGCACCAAAAAGCTAGCTTGACGAACATTCTATTTATGGCCGTAAGTTAAGTCCGGTCCGATTGTCCATATATAAACAAACTAAACTTATGTGTTCATGGCTGATTGTTTGGGAAAACACTTGTTAGACTAAGAGCATATAATAAGTAATTTAGCACGAATTTTTGTCCACTCGCTCACAGATACGGACAAATGAACTCGGCTCCTTTTAGTATCAACTAATCGGCTGTTATAATTTAACAAGTATATATTCGGTGGATTTGACCCAATCGGATTAACTGACGATTAGCTTAAACCGATTTAGCCCAGGCTTAATTTCCTTAAATCGGTTTAAGTCCGCTGCACCAATGAAGATTAGTGCAGTTGGCGCTCAAGGTTGAGTTGAAAACTTGGGTTTAATTAGCTGGGATTTAATTAAATTGATTTAACTGGAGTTTAGCTCCCGCTCAGGCTTAAGTTAATCCGCCAATTATCACAGATTCAGCTGCAAATTAACTAAAAAGTTAAGTCTTTCAAATTAAAATATGCATAAAGTATTAGCCAACTTTAGTCCTTTTAGCTGGGAAAGTCACGAAAAAGATCATCACCTTTCAGAGCTATATTTTGGGTGACGGTATATACTGTTTAATATTTCCCCAACTGAGAGGATAGTATTAGCTCAGTCAAAATGTGATTTGTCGGATCAAAGTGAATTACTTGGGGTTTCCGTACCAGATAAATGTAACATGGTGAAACTTCAAGATAATCCAAGCACACGACAATGAGCCATAAACGAACGTGCCACTTCAAACATCGCGTATCTTAAAGTGGGTAATCAGAGGAGAAAAAGAAGAAGTCTAAGACCTAAGTCCTAAGCGTGAAGCCTAATCTAAGGGCAAATAAGGCAAGCCGGAACATATGCAACCGTCCCAACTGTCATACAACAGGTACAAAAGATCTTCCGATCACCCACTTGAAGTATTTCCAAACAACATTATATACATATTATTATGTTATTTATTAACCAATTCGAATCTAATCCGCTGAAATCCGTTTCAGACTAAAATTATATCTATACACTAGCAAATCCATCAATGCGGATGCGCATGCTGACTTTTGGGCATAGTGAAATAGATGACGAAAATCAGTGGTATCAGAATGATCATAGCAATGACGAAGACAGTCATGATGAAATGTCGAATCCCACTATGCCATGACGTAGTCCAATAACTGCGCAAATGGATCATATCGCCGCCGGTCTGATCCGGTTCAAAGGTTTCCTCCGGCTCCGTATCCGCATGAGTCTCCTGGGCCGACTTGGCCTTGGCTAGATCAGCGTCCACCTGGTGCCAAAACTGCTGCACCGCCTCTTGGCCGTTCAGTGGGACATCGCTCGCGTGGGGCGAGTGGTCGGTGGCTGCTTCGGTCGATTCGGCACTGGAGTCTCGACCCACACGAAAGCTGGCACTCGGGTCATTGTTGGTGTCATCTAGAGTGAGAAAAAATCGAATCTACACATGTATATGCATGGGGTCTCAGTTTGATTGGGGGTTTGTCCAGGCAAAAGTTTCAATTTTTGCCTAAAAGTCTGAGCTTTACGAAAATTTTTATATTATTTTTATATTTTTTCACAATTTTTTGGCTTTGACGTATTTTACAGTCATCTAAGACAAATCTTTAGTTTTTTAGCATCTTAATTTCAAGCACAAGGAGGAAGGCTTATATATCCCGATGAGTCAAATTTGAAGAGGACGAGCTCGTCCTAAAATCTCAAATCGAAGGAGGGGGCTTTCCACCCATTTACATCTGTTCAGCTATATCTGCAATATAAATAACATAATATGTATATACCCTTGTTCACGACACGATCCAGCGACCTAGCCCGGTCGGCAGGCGAGAAGAACTGTTCGAAACTGTTGGAGGTTGAGGGCAGCTGGTCATCTCCGGTTTCCAGGTGATTCATGTGCTGGCTGCTGTAGCGACGCACGGGGACCTTCAGGGATGTTAGGGCGTAGAATTGTTGCTCAGAGATCAGGCCGTTGGCACGCTTCAAATCCGAAACCTAAACAGGACAAATTTTTTTTACATACGCATTTTTTGGGTGAAAAGGGACACTAAACTTTATATACTGTTGAGCCAAAATTAGAATAATATATACATGTAGCTTGTAACACCTTGGGTAGAGTAGAAACAGCGACACTGACTACTACTGTTATAACAATCTGACTGTGTATATCATCTGGTACTATTAAATAAAAATAAAAGAAATAAAACTGTTGAATAACGGACCACACAAAAATGCGCAATATAATATACAGACCATAGACCAGTGAACGCTGGAAATTTTTAAGTTGAACAGTCGAACTAATTCTTTCGCTTCTACATGTCAAACAAAGATTTCGATTACAAATGCCAAACAAGTTATGTATATATCATATATATATGTACAATATATATGTTATCTATATCATCAGTTTATCACCTGATGCAATAACTCACTTGTAGCGATCAAACTTGCACAAAAATATATAGTTTTTTACAAAGCAAAGATAGGTAAAGGTAACCCGCGGATAGATAACTATCCTTTAGTGTCCGCCCTCGGGTGCGGTGCTCATCACCGTTACAAAGCCCTGGAGCGTCAGGGGTTCCACTTCAAGAGTGACTACATCCGTGGACGAGGGCCAGCCCCTCAAGGCATAATGCCGTACACGGACCCCTGTTACCTTTCCACGTTATTGTGGTACCAATTTACCGACCAAATGAGGATGGACTGATAGGTTGGCAGGGGCAATGTGGCCCTAATCTCTTGGTCAAGGAAATTACGTATAACCTAGTGGTTGGGATTCGATCCTCCAACTTTCCGATTAGAAATCGAACACCGTAAACCACTCGGCTACACTGGCCACTAAAGCAAAAGCAAAAATACCTCAGTTAAAGTGCACACAACAACTTACCGATAGATTGTATTCTAAGGCTATCTTCTGCAACGAGTCCCCAGCTTGTACTTTTCGTTCCACAAGCACAAATCCATTACCGATCTGATCCCCGGATGATTGCGGCTGCAAAAATTCGGAGCTTTTACTGCCCCCTCCGCGGGAACGCAACTCTACCGAAGTCCCCCCCAACAAATCATCATCAAGTCCGCTGTTTTCCAGGAGAACGTAGCCCTTGGGCATTTCTACAATATAATATATACAAATTATATTTGTCCATTGAGATTGAGGGCACAGGTCAATACATGAAAAAGATATCCCGAAAACGCGAGTGAAAGTGCCAAATTTTTGTCAAACATAGTTAATAATTATTACGTATTTTCGCTTTATCAGTGGCGACAGGAACAGGGTTCTCAAACATTTAAATTTCCAAGACACAGGACGGATTTTGCGTTCAAAACTGGTTTAAAAACTGTTCAAAACCAGTTCAAAAAATTTTGAACTGGATTTGAACAAGCAACTTTGGACTAGTTTTGAATGTTTTTTAGACGTTTTTTGAATATTTTTGAACTGGTTTTGAACGTTTTTAAACTAGTTTTGGACTCGTTCAAAACGAGTCTAAAACGAGTCCAAAACATTTCCAGCGCAAGTTTGAATGAAATTTGAACTCCTTTTGAACTAAATTTGAACTAGTTTTAAACTAGTTTTGGACGCGTTTTAGACATACGCTGACTAATTTTGAACTCGTTTTGGACTGGTTTTGAACTGGTTTTAAATGTTTTTTAAACTCGTTTTGGACGTTTTGTTTCTCAGCGTTAGCCTGCACGCAGGAATTTTGAACTCGTTTTGAACGCGTTTTAAACTAATTTTGAACGTTTTCGTAGCATTTACTGGCGCACCCTAGGACCCCCCTCGGTTCTACCGTATATATTGCTATCGTTTTCTAGTTTCTGCCGTTTTCAATTGTTTTAAATTTAGGTATTTTTTGTGCTGTTACATGTTACGTATGGAACCTTTCAAGCATATGTCAAAGTGGTAAAAAGACTGATCATCATTTATATATATACCAAAGTATATAAATGATAACTTCGTAGTTGATTTGTAATTAAAATTTTCGGGGGAGGGGGGGGGGAATTCCCCCATTCGGTTGTCAATTACTCTCATGCATCCGGTCGTTACAATGTATCTCGCTACGTTACATACCATTTCTTTTGTTTTAATTTTTGTCGGAAAAAATTTCTGATACGTCTCCAGTTGACCAAAATCGGTCTAAAAATTGGAAAAATCGCTAATTTTTTCTGGGGGCTACAGCCCCCAGACCCCTGCGGCTGCGACCGTGTGGTTTAGTGATCTTGCGTTTGTAAGGCGTTTGTAAATGTTTAAAATAGCAAAAAGTGCATTCTAACCCATTACAAAAAACTGTAAAATCAAAATTCTAAATAACTATCTTCTACTGGGGGCTGCCGCCCCCAGACTCCCGCATGCGCACTCGTTTCTCGACAAGTGTAACTTAAATTTACATTTTCAATGCGAATTGCATTTCAAAATTCAAAAAAGATCCGGCTTCAGGGGGCTACCGCCCCCAGGTCCCCGCGATCGGGAATATCCCGATAACTTTCAGCATTTCAGCACGCTAAAATAATGGCCTCAAAAATATTCATATTAGACTGATCGCTCGCTCTATCCCCCCCCCCCCAGTCGTCACCCGAGGTAGGGCCCCCCCTTTGAAAATTTCTGGATCCATGTCTGCCTAAAAATATGCCAGGCTAGTGATCTTGCATTGGTAATGTGAGTTAAAGGG
The DNA here is from genome assembly GCA_030248245.1 of Trissonchulus sp. WLG1_4. NCBI lineage: Eukaryota > Metazoa > Nematoda > Enoplea > Enoplida > Ironidae > Trissonchulus > Trissonchulus sp. WLG1_4. Next base: position 3,438 of record JASANF010004027.1, on the reverse strand, counting down.
TCGCTTGGAAAATTAACCAACTTAGTAAAAAGTGTATATATATATATATATTTAACCCATTACGATAACATCATTCATCAGTCATCCCATCATAACCTCATATTTTTTTTCTGGGTACTTCATTGATATGTACGTATATATATACAGGGTTTTTTTCGTCTTCGAAAATGTGCAAAATCTGTGCAAAATACTTTTTGACTGTGCATTTTACTTTTGCAGTGTGCAAGTTTTTAGTATCCAGATTTTAACCCACTAAGCCTAAAATAAGGTTAAGAATTCCACAAGCGCAAAGTCAGCATTGCGCAACTGCAAAATTTGACCGAGCTTTTTGCATGACTCTTCATTACCAATGTGGTTGCTTAATCGCGGCAGCCAGGACATGGGGGGAGTGACGTTTCGATTTTTAGTAATGCTTGAAGATTGCAATTGTTAGCCATTTTAGCCACCAAGTTGCAAAGGTGGGCGGCAGCCCCCAGAAAAAAATTAAAGAATTTTTCAATTTTTAGACCCAATTTGGTCAACTGAAGACGTATCAGAAATTTTCCCGCTAGAGAAATTAGAACAATAGATGGGAATCGGGAACGTCACATCAGACAGTGTATTACACATGTAACAGGAATGGTGTAATAAGCCACAACGGTGCAAGGGTCTGAAGGCGGGAGCCCCCAGAAAAACTGTGTTACAGCAACCTTAACTAAAAAAACGGAGATTTTAAATTTTTGTCATATTTTTTTAAAAATGGGTCAAAACACACAGTTGATGTGTCATAGGAATCTTAATCATATTCAGCTTATGTTAGCATCTAAATTTTTTCTATGAAAAGTATTTTTTCTGCAAAAAAGAAAAATCGTCCGTTTTTTTTTTGATAATGATTTCCCTAAATAAAACGGATTTTTTCAAAAATATAACGGAGGTCATTAAACACCCAAAACCTGCATAAACTTCACTTTTTAAAACTCGAACATCAGGAAAAATCTTTTTTGCTCATCAACATCGTATAATAGAGCACTTTGAACAAGGAATTGTGAAAAAAATAACAACTAATGCAGACAGCCTTAAACCTGAAACAGTCGATCACCAAAATAAGTGCGAGCAGCTAACTCTCGACTGCAATAACGGGTGGCCGACGCTAAAGGGCCCCCTATTCTATGTAGAGGATCCTCTGATCGCGTTCAGCGGCTCAATTTATCTCCAAAAGCATTAAAATCCTCATTTCGAAAAATTGACCGCTGGGGACACCCAATGGGAAATTCCTTAAGGGGGGTGGTTGGGGGTCCAAAAGATTTTCTGAACAAAAATGAACCTCGAATTCGCGTTCAGCGGCCTAATTTATCCCCAGAGATGTCAAAAAACCATTTTTAAAAATTGACCAATGTAGACCTATCAGGACCCTCACTGTTGGGTAGGACTGACTGTGGATTCATTCCAAGGCTTTTTTTCTCAATAAAGTTAATAATATTCAAAACAGGACGATATAATTGTGATCTAAACACGGATCAAACATTCAGTTTTTTTTCGAGAAAATTTATCGAAAAAAACGGATGCTGTATTTCGGAGTACACGTCACTCCGAGGGGTAAGATTGTTACAGAAGATAGACAATAGTTTAGATTATCATTGTGGTGAGTTTGGGAGTGATTGGATGGATGTTGATGAAAATATGATACTTTATCCAAAATTTCCGAGGTCGATATTCCGACTCTAAATTTGGGTGGTCTGAGAAATTTTAACAAAATTTTTTGAATTTAACTTCTGGAAGCTACTGCACCACTACAAATTAAAATTTAGTCTTTTTTCTACTTTCTCCACGATTGCTGGCTCTGTGTAAGTCATGGACTTTGCAAAAAACCCATCCGTTTTTTTTTCGAAAAATCGGCCTTCCGTTTTTTTTAGTTAAGGTTGCTACAGTTCGTGTAACATGTAACATAAGTAACATGTAACATAAGTAACATGTAACATAAGTAACATGTAACATAAGTCACATACAATAGTTGCGGGTGTCTGGGGACGGCAGTCCCCAGAACAAAATTGGGGATTTTTCCAATTTTTAGACAAAATTTGGTCAACTGGAGACGTATCAGGAATTTTTCCGACAGAAAAATTGAATTGAAAAATGGTAACGTCTCATGGGACAGTGTGTTGCACAAGTAATGTAGCATATACTCGTGTGACGTGTAGACATGCAAATGTAACATACTGTACAGAGATGCACGGGTCTGGGGACGGCAGCCGCCAGAAAAAAATTTTGATTTTTGGGCCAAATTTGGTCAATTGGAGACGTATAGTCGAGCGGGAAGAAAAGACACGTCGATTTGTCGGGAAAAAAGCCTTTTTATACAGCTGCCTGCGTATGAGTTGGAGTGAATCTTTTTGTGCTATCGGCTAGTGTAGGCTATTTTATGGCTACAGGCCAAAAATTAGGGTTTTGCGATGATTTTTCGTTCCAATATGCGTCTTTAAAAATTCGACCCCAACATAAACATTGCCTGAAATGGGTCCTGGAGGGCAATTTTTTAAATTCTCTAAATTTGCAGTGAAAGCCTAGAAAGTTGGAAATTTTTGTTTTGCTGAGCTAATCAGAGATTTGATTTTGTTTATTCTAGCACCGTATAAATTATAGACCGTTTCTCAAATATGGCCTGGCTTGTTTTCCCGACATTTTGACATGGGGGCGGGAATAAAGCCACTTTTTCTTATAAATTTTCTCGCAAACGTACCTCTAAAGTATAAAAACGCGTATAATGATGTATAATAACTATTATATAGGCAAAAAACGCATTTTACAGTTTGCACAAAAAAATAAAATTTTACAGACTAAAATTAAATTTTGCACAATTATGCACACAAATTTTTTTGAAAAAAACCCTGATGGTGCTATGGAGGAAACATTACGCAATTTTTAACTAAAAGGAAACTAAAAGATTCTTTGGCCAACTTGTCAAAATTTGCTATGTAACCAAAAAACCAAACTTTAGCATACAATCATGATTATAGAAATATAAAAAAACAAGTATATATATATATATTATATATATATAATATATACACACAAATAACTGACAAAAGCATGGTGTATAACAGTATTATATAAAGAAAATAGAAGTAACAAAGATATAAAAACACAGGCAAGATAATCAGAATAGAATAAAACACAGCATTCAATAGACTGGGAGCAGGATGTATCGAAAACATCCAAAATTAGTTCAAAATGTGTTCAAAACATTTTGGACTCGTTTTGAACGAAATTTAAACGTCCAAAACGCGTTCAAAACATTTTGGACTAGTTTTGAACGAAATTTGAACGTCCAAAACCAGTTCAAAATCTGCACGCTGGCTGCCGAATTTGTTCAAAACGAGTTCAAAATCTTTTGAACTGGTTTTGAACAAAACGGGCACGTTCAAAACTAGTCCAAAATTGTCAGCGTTTTGGACTACTTTT
>JASANF010004026.1:0-15765 GCA_030248245.1 Trissonchulus sp. WLG1_4 | reverse complement strand
GGGGGGTGGGGGGTCGAGGGGGGGGTGCCGACCCCCTCAGGGGAGGGGCTCAGATGACTCCCGAAACCCCCTCTATGTGCATCTATTGGGTTGGATCTGTATCAGATGAGCTTGGCATATTAGGTTTGAAAGCTAATAAATCAACATTGAGAATGCGGTGACGAGCACGAGACTGCAATGGAAAATCCGACAACCGGTACTTTTAGAGGTCCCTACCCCTAGTCGGATTGGTAGGCACAAAAGATAGATACTATCAAGAGTACATAATAGTGTCCCACTCTATTTAGAAGAAAAGCTAATAATACTCTCCTTTGTGCCTGTATTATAGCGCAGGCACATGCGTGCGTCATTTCCAGGCCACATGTTGACCAATCAGCACGTAGTTTCTCTGCGGGCCTATTCCTTTACCGGATTAAACGGACTAGACTTATTTTAGTCCGAGGTTTAGGAATGGCAATCGGGTTAAAAATGACTAAACGAGTTAAAATAAGTTAGCGGCTTAATTTTAGTCTTACTCGATTCCAAAACTACCACTGGACTTAACAATAGCGTGCATAGTTAAGTCCGTTTAGTCATTAAAACAGGACTAAAAGTTAAGTGCGTTTACCCGGAGGTTTTGGAGTGGCATTTTTAAGCTTAGTTTTTAAACCGTTTAGTCCGTTTATGAATCTTTAATCCGGTAAGGAATAGGCCCTGCGTAACACACTTTAGTACATAATCGTTGATGCGTTGATAAGCATTAAGATAGGGATAAAAGGTTAAAACTTGCTTATTTAGTCATAATCTGCTTGCAAAAACATTAAAAAAGGTTTGCAAATACCTTTGGGGATATTTTAGCAAACTTTCAGCGAAGTTGATTGAGAAACTTTTAGAATCTAACTTTTTAATTTCTTAAAAAGTTAGAATGAAGACGAAGGGGATCAACCAGCAACGCTCTTTGATCGGGGAAGCTTGGACAAGCTGGTAAGCCGCAATTGCGGCAATGGCACTAGGTAGGTATGTATGTATGGGACGAGCCGCCCTCAGATCCGACTCATCGGACGAGCCCCCTCAACCTTGGGGCTAAAAATAGAGTGCCCGAACACTCCGCTCCAGGCCCAGACCGCTGTAAAGTATAAGCCTAAAATGAGCAAAAGCCAAAATTTGTGAAAAATCAAAATTTTTTAGAAATTGCCCTTTTTAGTCAAAAATATGAAATTTTTGCGTTTTTGTGAGTTCAAGGCGAGACAATTCCCCCCTAAAATTTCGAAAAATCAGAAGCAGCCCCCCCGGGCCCCCCCCCCCCCCGACTGAGAGCCAGTGTACATGTGTTTTATTGTATACTCATAAAGGCCTATTCACACGAGGGCGCATTTTGCTCTATGGCGTACGCCATGGCGCATTGCATGGCGTACGCCATGGCGCACGCCATGACGCACGAGCGCGGGCGAATGAAGGGGCGCACGCGCGGGCGCACACGCACACTTGCATAGTGCATTGTGTGAAAGTGAAATAATGCAGCAGGCAGTGTGAAAAATAGAATGCGCCCGCTCATGCGCCCTCGTGTGAATAGGCCTTTAGATTGTGTTGCTGATTGTTGTAGACAGCCAAAGTCAACATGGAACAGGTTGTCCAAGTGTACGAGATGCTTATAAATCCTGGGAACGAAGCTGTTGAACACCTTGACGACGATATCGCAGAACTTGTGCCCATGCAAGTGGATCATAATCCCAACGTGCCCTTGCCTATTCTGCCAGCCGTCGCGCCCAGTATTGATGATCCGCCATTTGAACCAGATCACAATAATGGAAATTTGCCTCTCAATTCGTGTTGTTGCTTTGGCTGTCGTCTCTGCAAATCAAGTTGTGAGCATGATCTCCACACGAAAGCGGAAGCATCGATGTCGTCAGATTCGGCATATTGACTGGCGTTTACTGGATAGTGATCTCCGCCTGTTTGTCTTAACAAGACTAGATCGAGCTGGTTTTGAAGTAAGAAAACAAAATTTACGTACATAATTCTCGTGGAAATTGTCTAATGTGAACCTGCAAAATTTTTTAGTCAATGAAGGTGGTAGTTTTGTTTCAGAGTTTTTTTGTGATTTTCATGACTACACTGCCCACAGAACTCAAGTTAACGGCGGCAAAGGCTATCTAGGTAGGGCAAAAAAGGTTTTAAACTAAATGAGTTAGGGGTCAAACTATAACTTTAAGATGAAACACCCTTAAGGGTCGATTTATAACATTGGACCAACGGATAAACAGACTAAACTTATCTCATGCATATCACATGAATGTGAGCTGATAGTGATGTCCCACATATGTATTAGTGCAAAATCGTATTCGGATTTTTGATGGCGGTTTTTACATAGGTAGCTAGGTAGGTAACGGCTACCCAGGTAGGTAACGAATGAATGTACAAAATTTTGGACACAAGCCTTCCGGTAGAGCACTAATAAATCAAATCAAGACTACATATTAAAAAGAGTATGACACTGTCCTGATTATGCCTTGGGCCTTGGGCGTAGCTCAAAATGGCACTTTTTTGTAAGGTTTTGAGGAGAAGTACTCCCTTCAGTTTAAAACATTATGAAAAGTTTTTGTTAGTGTCTTGAACTGCGGCGGTACCCCTCCTCAAAACCGTACAAAAAAGGGCTTTTTGCGCTTTGCATTGGACGTAACGCCCAAGGCATAATAAGGACAGTGTCATACTTTTTCTATTATGTACTCTTGATCGAATATTTAAGACATTTGAGCTTATGTTATATATATATTTTACTTTGTTGCAGAATTTGCTTGGTTTGCTCCGTAATGATCTGGTTCGAGCACGAAATCAGCCTTCAAAAGGACGACCGAGCCACCCCCCTGAAGTCATTTTGTTGACAGGCTTGATACATCTTGCTGGAGGACACAAATATTTCACGACATCTGAGATTGTGAAAATTGGACAAACTACGGTGTGGCGTCACACAAAGCGAGTTGTATCGGCGATTCTAAGAGAAATGAAAAGGCCTGACAGTCCATTGGCGGTAGAGTTGCCTGAAGATTTGAATCCACTGTCCGCTAAATTTGCTAATAATTTCGCCGCCAAGGGTGCTGTCGATAGCCCAAAAATTTGTGGAGCCGTGGATGTCACTCATTTGCGAATTCAGGCTCCTTTGGTTCCTCATCCCGAGTCATATTACACTATCACAAAGCGCTGCTATAGCATTTCTGTACAGGTATGTCATTTCAGCACAGCTCAGGCCTTGCTTTTTTCATTCTTTTATTCATTCGCGTTCTGGCGTGTTAAATAAACGAATAGCAAGTATAGTCCTTGTTTCACTCAAACTATGCCATTTAGGCACTTATATTGCGTTAACAATTACTCAAGTCCTGTGCGCAGACAGATTTGCTTCTAAGTTCTAATAACAGAAATCACTTAAAACATAACTCAAGGTCAAGACCATGATGCACATTGTGGCGAGAGAGGTAGGGACAGGAAGTATGGTTGTTTTGATGCGACGTATTTTCAATTTATTTGATGTTGGCTTGTCAAAGACCATTGATTTGATTTTATTTGATTTAATTTGATGTGGGCTTCTCAAAAAACAATTGAGTTTACGTGGGATTCTCAAAAAACAATTGACTTGATTTGATTTGATTCGGAACTTTTAATAATTGATTGATTTGATTTGATTTGATGCATCAAAAATCAAAACTGCATCAAAACTAGTTTACATTTTATGCAGTTTCCACATCTAAACAAACTTAGTAGGGAGTGGTACGTAAACTGCCACGTATGTAATGTTCTGTCTAGTGCCTGGACATTGGGCTAGCAGCTCCCTAGCGTTTCACGAACTCAGCCAGTCCGGGACCCAGCCCGTAAAATATTGGGCCCAAAATATATAACGGCCAGCTGTTGGTGTTGGTAATTTAGTTAATCAAAATACTAATTTAGTTAATCGAATGTATTAATAGCTTTATAGTGATTACCATTAATGCACTTGGGGGGGGGGGTTAGTACTCCCAAAAATAAGTTGAAAATCGAAATGAAAAAATGAAAAAATATCAGGTGGCTGAAGACAAAACGAAAACATAACGTTACCTAGATTATCTAAAGTCTGACAAAAAATAGATGCGCCCCTTAGTGGCAATAAAAATTTAAAAATGATTTTTTTTATATTTTTATACGAAATATAAAAATAAATAAAAATAAAATAAAAAATATATATATAATTTCATGAAAAAATTTCATATATCGCCGAAAAATGGGCAAAACTAGGGGCCACGCCCCTTCCGCCAGAAGTCGGTCAGTCGGGCACACCCTCGACGATTTCTCCCGTGCATCTCTGGTGATTACTATAATTTATTGGTGTACTGGAAATTTATAGATTGAGAACAAGTCATATGATATGTTTTAGGCTGTTGTGGATGCCGACTTGTTATTCTTGCGCGTTGATGCTGGTTATCCCGGCAAAATGAACGATGCCAGGATTTATCGGTTGTCTGAATTGTCAGATTGGGTCCCTGACGGATATGCCATACTAGGTGATGGAGCATACCCTGCTTCAAGAAACCTGGTATCACCTTTTCGTGACACGGGGCAGCTTACTGAGCGCCAAGCAGACTATAACCATATGGTATCTACTGTGCGTATTTGTGTGGAACGCGCGTTTGGCGCTATGAAAGGTCGATGGCGATGTTTGGCGGCAACAGAAATTCGCGATATTGGGCTGATTAGCAACTGCGCAGTCGCTTCTGCTGCCTTACATAATTACTGTATTCGCAGGGGTATCGATCAGGAATTTGAAATTGAGCCAGAAGAAGACTTCCAAGAAGATATTGACGACATTCCGCCAGACTTAGCAACGAGCACGGAGTGGCGCTATCACTACATGAATATTATGACCTGACAATTTTTAACAGGTAAAATTGATGAGCCAAAAGTAGGTACATAAAACAAGGTAAACATGTCTTATTAAATAAATAAATATAATAAATAAAAACAATATGCTAGGATAGGGAAGAGTGTCATAGTCCATATTTTTCTATGTATATTCAATGTTAAGAGATACTGTACCTACGTACGTGTAACTACAAGTTTAGTAGGTTAAACCAAAAGTACATATGTAATAAGAAAATTCACACTTTAACTATTATGCCTTGGGGCTTGCGCGTCCAATGCGGAGCGCAAAATATCTCTTTTTTGTACGGATTTACATTTTGACCCAACTTTCAGTTGTAAAAAAACTGTTAATTTCAGGTGCCAAACCGTGCAAGTGTGACAAAGACGACGCGGCGTATCGTGACAAATAAAATCTGCAACAGTCACGCTTGGAAGTAGCACCATGTGCCCTAACAACGCTTCTATCTCAGATCTGTCAGTCAGCAGCAGTCTAAAGTCTGACTAAAAATAGTTGCACCACTTGGAAAAACGAAACATGTGATTTTATAACGAAAAGAATAAATTTAGACTATCAAGAGTACATCATGTAGTCCCAGAAGTCATGCCACTAAGTGGCGCATCTATTTTTTGTCAGACTTTGGATAATCTAGGTCCTGTTATGTTTTTGTTTTGTCTTCAGCCACCTGATATTTTTACTGTTCTGTTTGTTTTAATGAGCAGTGATGCATCGACTGCTATCTGTTTCAATGTATATTTTGAAAGTATTGACACGAAACTGGGTAATTACTAAAAACATACCAGTCTGCGCAGACGTAAAAAGGTTGATTGTAATTAATATTATCCACTTATGCCAATTTGGCCACTGCTTTGGTTTCAGTTTTCGCATCTGCAATGCACCTTCACGGCTTATATGTAGGATTGAGGCTACAGCTAGCTGAACCCTAAGGGTTGTCACGAGATAGCAGTACCGCGTGTCAGTACAAAAATTACAGAACCTGTTGGGCTATGGCCCAACAGGAAAAAAGAATTATTCATCAGGACCGGCCTAAATTTAATGGGTCAAACTGGATCGCTGGCATATATACATGGGCGCGGAAAGAGGTTCCAACCCCCAGCCCCAACAGCCCACAAAGTAACTACACCCCCCCCCCCCCCCACAGAATGTTTCATTCCTACCCAGATTGTTTAAAAGGTGCTCACAGCACGAAATCTGTGGCTCAAGAAGCAAAAATAGTAGGCGAAAAAATTGCTCGGTACCCCCCTATATCCACTCTCGTAGATCACTTCCTTCCAATTTGTTAGCAGCCCATGTATGTACGGTCACGGTTTGACTTGCACGGCACAATTTGGCTCGGACGTTACCCATGACTGTGAAGGCGCGGGTTCGATTGGGTTCTGTCGGTTCGGGTTGGGTCGGTTACTGTTGGGTTAGTTTGGGTCGGGTCGGTTTGGATTGGTCTGTGATCTGGGTTGGGTTGGGTTGGGTTGATTCGGTTTTGGTTAGTTGGGTTAAGTCGGAGTAGGTTGGGTTGGGTTGTCGAGTTTGGTTAGATCGATTTTGTTTAGGTCCAATTTGTTCGGTATTTTGATGTCATAAACGTTTTATTGAATTGATTGTACAGTTCTTTTATTAATTAATTGCATTGTTTGTTAAAGAGTTGTGCTGGTTATGACTTCTTTGCTTTCTGTTTGTCACTGTTTTTTATGTGTTATGCTGGTTATGACTTTTGTTATGTTTCTTTTTTTCGATTAAAATGTTTTAAATATGAAATGTTGCTTTTACTGATCTAGATTTTAGAAGTTTACCCAGTAGCAAATTTAACTGTAAAAAAATTATACTGGGATAATATAGGTATGTAGCGTATGTGTAACCTGGTGGCGATGGTGCGTAATGTATTCATGAGATACATTAAATTATGTAAAATGAGCATATACAGAAAATTAATAGACAAAATTGGTCTTCCAAATGTTCCAACGTCTTTAACGGATAGTCAAAGTCAAGAAACTATGAACGAAATAATAATTACAAAAGTGCTATTCTAGTTGCTGAGTAAAATATAATAACTGCAGAAAATGCCTAACGTACTGCATTCACGCCTAGAAGCTTGGGACAGCATCCATGTATTTGAAACGTCGTGTGAACGCTCTCTTGAGCTATAAAACTATTTTAAGTTAGCCAGTTTAAGTTATAAAACTGTTTAATAAAATCAGTCAGTTTACAAACTGTCAACTGTGTCAATCAGTTAACTGGTCCTAAAATGTTTCTTTCAGAAATAGCAGATCGTTGCCCCTTAGGCTTGATTCATACTGACAGCCATTTATCCGTTTAGCCGTCAAAATTAATAGTGTTTAAAAGATCAAACTGTCGCGTGATTATTGCGGAATTTGGTTGGCTAACCGGACATATATACGGCTGTCAGTATGAATCGACCCTAATAAATAGTGCATAAAACATAGGGGTTCAACAGCATTTTGTTTAAAGTATCTTAAAAAGATTATCAATCCCGTTTGCAGGCAAAAAAAAGAAATTTCTAAATTTCTAAACCGGGATTCGAACTGTGATCAGTAGGGTGGGAAGCAAAAATCTTAACCACTAGACTGCCAGGGTATTAGAATCTGGGCATTAAAATGTCTTTATAAACTTTCAGTACAAGTTGACTGCTGAGTAAAATTGAAAAAAAAAATTTCACGCTAAATATGTTGAAAAAGACACAAATTACGATGGAATTAATAACGCACCACAAACCCACGCTATTCTTTCACTAGTAGGCAAGTTTGTTTATAATTGGCTGTTCCTGGTATCACATGTAATATCAGCCATATTTTGATTGGCCGATTTGCTTAATGACGCTTGGGAGCAAAACGGAAGCATTACGAACACTTTAAATCTTGTATTTTAGGAATTGGATCGGACTTAATTAAGTCCGATTAAAAACAGTCGGATTTAATTAAAATCCAATTCCTAAAATGCCGGATTTAATGGATTTAAGCGCATCAACGTGCTCAGCTAAAGTCCGACTAAACGGATTTAAAATATGCAGCGTAACAAGTTAAATCCGTTAAGTCCGGTATTTTAGGAATTGGATTTTGCAGCTTGTTAAATCCACTCGTTAAGTCCGACTAAAATAAATCCGTTAAGTCCATTTTAGGAATTGGCCCTTGGCTTAGCATTAGTCAATCAGAACAATCCACAAACAGCAAATCACGGACATTTTAGGGGTTTTGTTTTGTTTTGTTTGGAAAATTGCATGCTACTGCTGATTTCACATACCTGGGCCACATGTTGACTGCCCATGAGTCTAGGGTTGTTTCAGTTAACTGATAACTGATTACTTTTTTATTTTAGTAATCATTTAAAGTTAACTGATAACTTAACTGATTACATTTTGCGTAACAGTTAAACTTTTTACTTTAAGGGGTAGTGTCGCGAAAGCAGTCGATTTTGCGCGACTATAAAACTTTTCCAGTAAAAGATAAGTCATTGTTCTTTATTTATTCTAAAAATATGTTTCAAGGCAAATATCTTTGCCAAGTTTTAGAAAAATTGATGCAGCATACAGTTAGCAGCGAAGTCGCAAAGTCAGAAAAATGACGTTTTGAAAACCTATTCACATTCGATAATTTCGTCACAATTAAAAAACTTTTTGTTTAGATTCTTTCCACAAAGTAAAAGCACATATACTCTAGTTTATGCACACAAAAGTTAATGCAATTTGCTTGAGTGGTTGTGGAGTAATGGCTGTTGGAACTGTGAAACTGTGCGTAACTTGTAAAGTACTCACAGCAATAATGATAAATTCTGAAATATTTAGACACTTATTTTGAAATCAAAAGAAAACGAACCTTTATTTTTCATTTTTCTTATTTGTGGCAAAAAATTGTGCGTCAAAACATTACATGTACTTCACAAGCTGGCCAATCTGATATCTGGCTTGATTTTTTGAACTTTTATGTCTCTATTGTGTGATGTCTGGCTTACAAATGGTGATTGGTTAAAAATATTGGTAGATATTGGTAGTCTAGTGTCTGGCAGTATTTATTTGACACCATATGGCATTTCACTAGTTTCTCAGTGAACGTGCAATTTCAAAGCAAAAAGTTCTAATTTTGCAGCCTATGAGCAAAACTGCTTTGGCGACACTACCACCTTAACTGATTTGGTGACAAAGGCAGTTAACTTAACTGTAACTTAACTGAAGTTATCGCCAAAAACTGATTTAAATCAGTTAACTGAAAATAATTTCAGTTAACACGCTGAACTGAAAATATAATTTCAGTTATGCGCATAACTGAAAATTATTTTCAGTTATGTTAAGGAAAATTCCGTTTTTATGGAGAATACGCATGTCCCATGTATTAGAAGACGCTCACAAAATTATTTGTGTACATAGGTTGTAGGATGATGCACTCAATAATTTATACGAACCGTTACGTGAAGCGCCAAGTAAATGAACGAGTACGCGTAGCACACAAGTTTATGCACGTTTGTTTCACGTGTCGGTTCGAATAGTTGCTAAGTGCACACTGCACACTACAAAGTATACCCTTCATTTCAGGACCCTGTGGCCTGTACTCAACTGAGGCGGGGCGAAGCGAAAGGACTTTCTTAGTGTCTTGAACTCACCACCCTCAGTTCGTTGGTACCACCCTCAGTTGAGTACGGTCTTGTACGGTTTTAAGGGGGTACCTTGTCTCATTTCAAGACGTTATAAAAGTTACCTATGAAATTATGAAGGTACCCCTCAAAAGAGCACAAAAAATAGCTATTTTGCACTTCGCATTGGACGCAAGCTCCAAGACATAAATAAGGAGAGTGTCATACTTTTACTATTATGTAGTCAAATGTAAATTAAATTATGGTATACAGTACAGTGCAACGTTCGTTAACGTTCGTCACTTTTCGCGAACGATGAAGCTCGTCGTACGCCGACGAAGAGGGAACTTTTTTTTTGCACAGTACTGTATGTAAAACTAAAGCAAAGCTAAACTAGAAAGGAAAAACTGGGCATGTTTAAATTAAAAATCATGAAAGAAGTACAATTGAGTTAAAATTTTGTAAATGCACGTTCACTGCTGTAGCCGGTGTGTGTAATACAAACGTTTATCATTTCGAAAAGTAGTTTAGTGGACTTGAAAGTTATGTATTTGTAAAGTTGTAAGTTATGTTAGTTAATAAAAACGTGCATTTTAAATACATCCACAAAATTTTGAACATTTCCAACATTGTCAAAATTTTGCCCCATAACTGATTTATTTCAGTTAAAGTATCAGTTAAAGTTATCAGTTAACTGTAACTTTAACTGATTTAATTTTTGGCCAATAACTTAACTGTAACTTTAACTGATTTAATTTTTGGCTAATAACTTAACTGTAACTTTAACTGATTTAAAATCTCATAACTTAAACAACCCTACCCATGGCACTCATCTTTTGTGCGATATGCGGCAATGTCGGCGGCACAGGAATTGTCGTCCAAACGACATTCCTGACAGTCCACCCCTGCTTCTGTCGACAAGCACTGTCATCGCTCTGAAACAAAAGTGGATCTGGCCCAATTTGTTGAAGAAAAATGTTCGTCGTTGAAAAAACAAATGTTCGTCATTAAAAAAACAAGTGTTCGTCGCTGAAAAAAACAAATATTCGTAGTTGAAAAAACAAATTTTTGTCGTTGTGTGAATTATATGGTACAACATAACACATAGTAGTCAGAAGTATACAAATTATTTGACAGTAAATAATTGTATTTAAGTGTGACTTCCAAGCTCTTAGTTTTGTTGTATGTGCAGTTGCTCTCATATGCACTCCGCGGTTATTTGACCTAAAAATGAGGGACCCTTTAAATAGCTTACTGCACGTGCATCCGTACGTGTCACGTGTGTATAGGTGAAAACTTTGTAATTGTCAAAAACTTGTAACCTCAAAATTTTACAGCTCAGATTATGGCAGTTGCACATTGGAACGTAGAGGTTGCACAACGGGATAAAATTAAGTGACTTTATGACACAACCATCATGTAATATTATTATTACAATATTATTATTAAATATGACAGTACAGTAATAATCAGCACATACCTAACACATTCACTTGTTTCACATAATTCAAATCACTTTTTTGAATGTTGCTTATTCAGAACTTAGTTATTAATACTTATTTATTTATACTAACGTATTTTCAGAAAAAATGTTCAGGTTGACACAGTTATGATTGCAGGGGTAGCCCCTGCTAAGCCATATTTTAAACAAGCCCAATTTTCGGCAAAATCCTTCAGTAAGCATAAAGTTATAATTTTCAAGTACATAATGGCCAGAGGCCATCGTAAACCTGTTGGGGCAGCTGATAAGTATGTAATTGTTGATGCATGCTTAAATCTCTATAAGCTAGTCAGACTGCAAAACCTTGTGGCTCAAGCTGTTATGTCTGAAGTTAACATTTCAATGGCAAACTTTCAAAAATTGGTAAGACGAGCACCTTATGGAATACGTTGTAGTACACTTATGTAGTGTACATCAACTTCTAACTTCAGCAAATGACCCGAACTTTACTTCAACGTAAACTGATTGATGGAACACATCCACGCGTATTGTTTATGCTTTCCAGTAACAAACGTTTACAGTTTGCACTACTTCATGTCGTTAGCACTAATATTGAAGACCACACACCACAGCATGGTGTAGTGGTTAGATGTTGCACTCTCAAACCGAAGGCTGCCGGATCGAATCCTGGAAAAGCTTTCTTTTGCAGTTTTTTCTAATCCTATGTAACGGCGGAATTGACACAAACTCAGTCACTAACAAAAGCAAATCTTGCTATGCAGGTGAAATGTAGGTGACGGGTGCAATGTACCTAAAGGTGGCGGACGTGTAAAACACACTCCGCACATGACCAGTTTAACGTTAGCAGCATACTGAATATTCAAAATCAAACTTAAAGACCTGTTGGGCCGTGGCCCAACAGGAAAAATAGAAGGAGTAGAACCCGATTTACACTATAAGCCCGGTTCATACTCGTCCTTGTCCTTGTCCCTATCGTTTTGTCCTTAAACGATTCCAAGAAAACTGCCAAGCCAAATGAGCCAACTTTTGGCATGATTGCTGCTGGGGTCACTTGCAGATCGTATGCAAAAAATTAGCCGAAACGCTTGTGTCAATTGTTCACAGTAGCTAACCGAAAATTGTCCTTGTCCCTGTCCCTGTGTTCTTAAGGACAAGTATTTAGTTGCACTTCTGCATAGTAACGTGTCTGAAAAGTTTACACAGTGAAAACATCAAAACAAGTGCAAACCCCTTTTTACAAAAGATTTACTCGGCTGATTCCATGTGACAGTGGGTGCCTGGGGTGCCGTATGCAAATTAGTACGCACAACTTTATGCAAACTATGTTTTACGGTCTAGTACGTGCTCACGTATATGCGTTACAAGTTAGTACTGGGTTGAGTCGAAATTACTAACAATGTACAAAGGTATTGCCTACCATAAATGTTCAAAGTACACAAGTAGTGCACTGACAGCTTGGGTTGCGTTTTGGCTCCTAATTTTGTCCCAATGTGCAAACTCTGTACAAATGAGCCAGCTTACAGTTTCTATGTAAAGTAACACCGGTCCAGGTAGGGCATTTGACCCGAGGGCCTGGCCCCTATCCATGGATTTAGTTGCTTGCGAGGTGACACATTCGACTTTACAGGTCCACGAAACGGAGATGAGCACCACACCCCAAGACTAGATCGGCCAGTAAGCAGCGTCCAGGTGTTGCACCTACCAAATTTTTTATTGCTTTCCGTTAGTTAACGTTCGTGCCTGGGTGCTAGCGCTAGGGTGAAATTCAACCTCTGCATACGGTTGCCAGAATTTCTTCCTCATTACTAATGGTTTACCTTACTGTTAGGCTTCCATTTCATTCCATTTCATAATAAGTAAATATGAGTAGATGTCGCGTGTAAGCCCAAACAGAACACAAGATTTCTCCCACCACCCTGAAGCGCTATTTACGCTATTTGCGCTATTATTGTGTCCAAACACCAAAGTCAATAGCACAAAATAGCGCAAATAGCACCCACAGGTGCTATAAGCGCTATCTAGGATTAGCATCACTATAAAAAGGGAAATTGACACAAACGCCACTAGGTAGGGGGTGATGCTAGGAAACCAGCGATAAATGGTTCAAATCTCTATTCAACAAGCACTTCTGTAGACGAGCGTATTTGTTTTCACAGGATGACAATTTTACCGTTTCGGTAAAATGTAGCGCGGCCTGTACCAAAGCGTTGAAAACCGGAACGATGTTGCAGAAACTTACATACATAATATATTCGTGAACATATTATCCCATAATACTCATTTAATACAGCTGGCGTCTGGAGTCGAGCCTTATTCAAAACCACTACACCACAGCCCATTGTTGGAGCATACTTATTTTTGTCGCGCTACACTTTTACTTAAGAATAATCTTGTCGCTCACAGAACTTACAGCAACAATTTTGATGACACTCTGTAAGCTTCTCAGTAATGTCTAATCAGCTAAATCGATGCTCCGGCCAAAGTAGTCCTTTTACGTCTTCAACCCTGTAATTCTTCTAACATTTCCCTTAGTTTATCCAATTAAGTTGATGACACAGTTACGCTCACAAGGCACCGTCGCACAGACGAGTCTGCTGCACTGTACGACACACGCGCACACACAACGCATGCAGGCATGCTGCAGCTGGTAAGAATCAGCAGTGCAGTTCAATGCACTGAAACTGAGCATAATTTACATGCGTTTTCAGTTTCAGTGCATTGACTGAAACTAGTATGCACGGCCGCTAGCCTCTCAGAAAGAGCTATAGCGCAAATAGCGCAAATAGCACACCCATAGCGCTATAGCGCAAATAGCTCACATATCACCTTCAGAAGCGCTCATAGCCTAAATAGGGCAAATAGCACTCAAAAAGCGCTACAGCACATAAGCGCTAATAGCAGACTCAATAGCGCTTATAGCGCAAATAGCGCATATAGCGCATGGTCAAAAGCGCTATAGCGCATTTTGTGTTCGCTTACACGCGTACGTAACCTAAATATGAAGTAACTTCTGTAAACATTTTACATGAATAAACACTTCTGTATGTTATGAATTATGTTATGGTTAAAGATTGCTGAACAGTCACAGGTTACCAAAATATGGACTAATTTGGAAAATTATTTAAAAATGTCCTAAAAAATAGTTTAAGGCTTCATACCATGTTGGCTTGCAAGTAGGGTTGTTTCAGTTAACTGATAACTGATTACTTTTTTTATTTTAGTAATCAGTTAAAGTTAACTGATAACTTAACTGATTAAATTTTGCGTAGCAGTTAAACTTTTTACTTTAACTGATTTAGTGACAATGGCAGTTAACTTAACTGTAACTTAACTGAAGTTATCGCCAAAAACTGATTTAAATCAGTTAACTGAAAATATTTTCAGTTAACACGCTTAACTGAAAATATAATTTCAGTTATGCGCATAACTGAAAATGATTTTCAGTTATGTTATGGAAAGTTCCATTTTTATGCAAAATAGGCATGTTCCTTGTGTTGGAAAACGCTCACAAAATTATTTGTGTAAGTTATAGCATGATGCAGTGCAGTCAGTAATTTATACGCAAAGTTATTTGAAGCGCCTCGTACATGAACGAGTGCGCGCAGCACACAAGTTTATGCACGTTTGTTTCACGTGCCAGGGCGAATAGTTGTTGAGTGCACATTACAAAGTCTACCCCTCATTTCCGGACCCTGTACTCAACTGAGGCGGGGGGTGCAGCGAAACACCTTTCTTAGTGTCTTGAATTCAGGGGGGAGGGTACCCCCCTCAGTTGAGTACGGCGTCTTATTCGGTTTTGAGGCGGGTACTCTCTCTCTCTCTCTCTCTCTCTCTCTCTCTCTCTCTCTCTCTCTCTCTCTCTCTCTCTCTCTCTCTCTCTCTCTCTCTCTTATCTCTCTCTCTCTCTCTCTCTCTCTGTCTCTCTCTCTCTCTCTCTCTCTCTCTCTCGCTCTCTCTCTCTCTCTCTCTCTCTCTCTCTCTCTCTCTCTCTCTCTCTCTCTCTCTCTCTCTCTCTCTCTCTCTCTCTCTCTCTCTTCTCTCTCTCTCTCTCTCTCTCTCTCTTTCTCTCTCTCTCTTTCTCTCTCTCTCTCTCTCTCATTTTAAGACACATTTTAAGACATTCTGAAAGTTATGACTTATGAAATTTTGAAAGTAAAGCGTACAAAAAAGGGCTGTTTTGCGCTCCGCATTGGACGCAAGCCCCAAGGCATAATAAAGAGGGTGTCATACTTTTACTTTTATGTACTCTTGATATCAGTGGAAGGATATAAGTTAAATTATGCAAAATGTATGTAAAACATGTGTAAAACTAAAGCAAAACTAAACTAGAAAGCGGGAACATGTTTTTTGTACGCTTTTGAGGGGGAGTACTTTCATAATTTCATAAGTCATAACTTTCAGAATGTCTTAAAATGAGAGAGAGAGAGAGAGAGAGAGAGAGAGAGAGAGAGAGAGAGAGAGAGTACCCGCCTCAAAACCGAATAAGACGCCGTACTCAACTGAGGGGATACCCCTCCCCCCTAATTCAAGACACTAAGAAAGGTGTTTCGCTACGCCCCCCGCCTCAGTTGAGTACAGGGTCCTGACATGAGGGATATACTTTGTAATGTGCACTCAGCAACTATTCGCCCTGGCAGTCTGGCACGTGAAACAAACGTGCATAAACTTGTGTGCTGCGCGCACTCGTTCATGTACGAGGCGCTTCAAGTAATTTTGCGTATAAATTGGTGCACTGCATCGTGCTATAACTTACACAAATAATTTTGTGAGCGTTTTCCAACACAAGGAACATGCCTATTTTGCATAAAAATGGAAATTTCCATAACATAACTGAAAATGATTT
>JASANF010004025.1:0-47118 GCA_030248245.1 Trissonchulus sp. WLG1_4 | reverse complement strand
CTTAGAGTCAAACTTAAACCTAGTTCATGCTTCTCTGTCGTTTTGCCATTTTCTCTTTCGAAGTCTGAAGTTCTACAAAATGTTCAATCTAATGCAACATCGTCTGTCGGTACTGGATAGTCCAGATGATTTGACAAATAACAGATTTCAGACTTCGGAAAACAGACATTGGTCTTCGGAAAAGGATCTGGACTTCTGGGAAAAAAACTTCAGTAAGGAACCAGGGCCTGATTTATCGAAGCGAAGGTTCGTCATCGAAAATGCTCGTCATCGAAAAAGGAAATAATCGTCGTTGTAAATTTTTTTGATGACGAGCTTCGGTTTTTTTAGAACATTATTTTGTTTCAAATGACAAAAGCTCGTCATCGAAAAAATTTTCAACGACAAACATTTGCTTTTTCGATGACGAACATTTGTTTTTTCCGATCACGAACATTTCGCTTTCGGGCCCAGACAAAGTACGTAATATACCTAGTTTCAGCAAAACCACATTGTCCGCGCTCAACAAAATGTTTTACTTTTTGATCTTGTTGAGGTTATGCAACACCTAAGTGTAGTGTTTTAACTTGTTTCTTGCTAATGTGTTGACCCTTTGACCTTAGTTGAGGTCAAGTATGAACCGTTTTTTGTGCTTAAACTAAATTCTGAAAAATGAGTACATTATTTCAAACCTTACATAAGCCACTGCAATTGAAGAGTTGATCTTTATTTTTTTACAACGTCGGTTTGGTGACGGTCACGGAAATAGCAAAAAAAATTAATTCCTCTAAATTCTAAAAACCAGTTTTACTGGACGTTTTAAAAAAACTAGTCGCATTTCACAAAATAATAGCTAATCGGTCGGCTACGGTAGGAACAGGTCTTTTTTGCAAGTAAAACATTTGAAACGATTATTCTAAAGTTTTCCTCCAAAAGTCGGCTTTTTTGTAAAAAATGTTATTTCACGTCCAAATTTTTACGTAATCTTGGTAGGTTTTTTCAACAACAATAAAGCAAACGTTCAAAGAGGCTTCTTTTTAATGAGGTTTTATAAAGGTTTAGACTTAGCAATAAGAATAAAAAACAATATGTAGGCCTTCTGGAATTTTTTTGTAATAGAAGACAAAAGTGAGTTACAATCTACATATGTTCTAAGTGAAAAATAGGGCCTATGAGACTTGGGGCGTGGTGTAGTGGTTAGCACTCTTGTTGGTAGCGCGAGCGCTTGGGTTCAAATCCCGGCGCCTCCTCTTCTTTCTTTCTTTCTTTATAAATTGGGGTCTCTTCTTTCTTTCAACACATAAGCTTCTGAAATTTAAAATTTCACAACTTATCAAACTGAGTTTGATTAGTCACCTGATATTCAATTAACTGGTAGACCAGTTATACACAAATAGTTAACATACAAACATATTTTATAGTTTGACGTTATCCGATGTCTAAAAACCTTTTACAGCATTAAATTGAAATTTATGGAATTTCCCAGGTTTCTGATTAGTTTACCAAACCGATCATTGTCTAAGAACCTTGATTTCCATCATGATAACTGGTTTAAGGGGTTTAGCTTTTCACAAAGTTCACTTAGCATTGGCTGATAATACTATTTGCTTTTAGAAATATGATAAAACTTGTCGGATGATAAGTAAAGTGTTAAAATTTAGATGTTCTATTTGACTATTTACTGTAAAATATTACTTTTGGTAGTCCCACTCTGATGTTTTGATTTATACTTGTGCTTGTCCTTGTATGTACTTGTCCCAGTCATTTTGTCACAAAGCAAGTCAAGGAAAACTGAAGGTCTAAGTGTATACTTTTGCACCAACAAAGTTAGGGTCAATAGATCGTTTGCCACAAATCATCAACATTGCAGATTTTAGCATTTACCGAAAACGATTACATAAAAAACTATCGAATTTATAAAAACTTAGTCCTTGTAACTCGTAATTTTGTTCATATTTTTAATCGGTCTTTAAGTCATATTTTGTCGGCAACCCCCACAGCTATCTGCAATCTCAAAGTATCCGGTACAAAACGTGAAAACAACTTTTATTATTTCCTTGTTGTTGTGTACTTTGGATGGACGCTAATATTTTTTTCTGAGTCACTAATGTGTTTGTACTAGTCACTAGATCGTGTAATACATTTGTTTTGTAAATGTTTGCTTAAGGGGGTAATTGCGTTTTTAGGTGTTTTTTTGAAAGGCCATAGCTCAGCGTTTACAAATTCAAATCACAAGCGGTCTTTTGCATTAGGTAGAACAATATCATTCCTAAATGTATGCCATGTATTGAAATTTAACCTGTGATTTTGTTTCCAGTATAAGCGACTAAAGAAAGGTCCTTTCCAAAATGTTACAATTTTTTACAAAAAGTTTGCGCCACAGCTCTGAATCATACGATTACCTGTTGGGGCTAAAAGTTGGTAAGGTTTTTGACATGTTTAAAATCCCCAGGCATGTCCCCCACTTTTTTAATAACTAGTCAATTTACTGAGAAAATAGCTGAAAAGCAAACGCACCGAAAATTTAAGATATTTTCTTGTAATTAAAACCCTCTAAAAATGTCCACAGGTGGAATTTCGAAAAAGTGAGAGACATGCCTGGGGATTTTGACCTTTACAGTGCTGTCCCAAAAATTTATGCTCAGGCGTCACTTATAACTTGAGTACTGGTGGCGCAAAGTTTACATAGAAATCACAAAAACCTCGAAAACGCAACTACCACCTTAAATCAGAGCCTTCAAGCAGGTTATAGTTCGTTATAATTTCACTTTAGTCCTTTTTATGTCTAACGGCTCATTCCTTTGCCAGATTTGCACGGAACTAACATTTTATGATTCGTTTTGATAAAGATATAGATTACAGACGTTCATGTATTTTACAGACCAAGTGTATGTATGTTTGTTCACTTAAAAACAATATCGAAATTTAACTTTTATCAGCGGCTTAGGGTAAAACTAACGCATTTCACATTGGCATGCTTATACTGCTTATCTAATAAAGTGCTGTTGTTGGCACTCAAATCAACGTTAAAGTCAAGTCAATTAGTTTGTTCAATGTGTCAATATGTAATCAATATGTAATCAATATATACCTACCACGCATTTCATAACACCACCGATTATTTTGCCAAATTTTGCAAATCTCCCTGAACTTTGAAATTTATAAGTTAACCCTTTGACGCCCAGAGGTTCTCTCTCTAGACAGCCAGACTTTGACACCTTCCAGTTTTTGCCCATTGCTCGAGCTGCGTCGCTAGTCGATTAAGGGTCTAAGACGCACGGTTTTTGAGTTATAAGCGCTCAAAGTTGAAAGTTTGAGAAATTTTGCGCTATCGCTCAGGCATGTACCTCACCCTAGAGTATTAACACAGCAACCGTGCGTCTGTCATAATTGACTGCTAGAAATAAACTATCTGCTGTATCTGCTGTATCTGACAAAACTCAAAATGCACAAAAAAGTTGACTGCCGAAGTTGCGATCAAATGTCATAATGAGGCCATAAAGGATAAGGAACTACGTACTTTTGCGATGAAAAAGAAGTCAAGTTTTCACATTTAATCAAGCATAGGTTTCGTTGTGTTGCGCCAGGACTAAAATTGGGCCACTAAATGCAAAGATCTGCGTTTTCTGAAAAAACAACTCGAAGATCAGTAGACTAGAATAAGCTAGCCAAGCTTTATATCCCCAGATTGGGCATCCACCACGTGGGGAGTCTGAGGTTCACAGTGTAAATGAAAAATTAATAACCAAACAAATTTTAATCCAATCCGTTAATTAATTTTAGAAACTGGCCCTTAGTTAATTAACACAATGTTTTACTTGGTATTCATATTCTCCTTTAATCTAATCTACTTATATTCAATTATTTTGTAATAAATGTATCTTATCTGATCTAGTTTTCAGAAACCTACACAACGACCAACCAAAATGCAGGGTTATGAGGAAATCCTATTAGCTATGGGCCACCCCAGTTGGTATCAGTTTTACGTGACCTTCTGGCTGGTAATGACCGTAGCTAGTGTCGGCTGCCATTTCAAGTTCATGATTTATGGCAGTATAGTGCCAAAGGAGAGAGATTGTCCGGCCAATCTAACCCACAGCTATGGCGAGCACAACGGGGTGTTATATGACAATGGCACCTGTTACGATACGGCGGGAATGCCATTTCGTGCCATGGCAGCTGATTGGGAACTAGTGGGGGATAGACGATACTTTCTGTCCCTCATTACTTCCATTCAAATGTGCGGTGAGAAGTTTGGATATATCTTTATTTGAACTGAATGTTAAGGACGAATAAAGGCTAGTCTTAGCTCAGTCTTGCTAAACACACTCTACGAGCAACATTGTCACAAATGTAATATGTGTTGAACTTTTTGTTACTTACGCATGCTTTTTTGCTGAAATTAGAACGTCTCATTCATATGTCCGTTCCGCCGGAAACTTTACAAAATAGTCACGCCACAATTTAATCTTATGTACCATTAGTGGCGTATTTCGTAATTTTGCCGACTGAACGGACATACAGCTGAAAATATGAATCGAGCCTAAGACTAGCTTAGAGCCAGACAGGCTTTCTGCATTCCACCCTTTCTATCCATACATCCATTATTTGAGTGTCGAAGCAATTCTTTTTGTTTTCTCGCCTGAGGCAGAATTTGTGCATTTTAGGTGCATACAAGTCAGGGCACATGCATGCCACATCGCATGGCACAAGTCAGGGCACATCGCAAGCAATAGCTTAACTTGAAGTGAAGATTTTAAAACTGAAACCACACACACATAATGCTCAAAGCCATTGCCACTGTTCCAGGCGTTTTGGTTGGTCCTCTGATCGCTGGAATCTTATCGGATCGCTTCGGACGTCGACCCGCCTTGTTTGTAGCCAACATTGGAATCTTGGTTTTCGGTGTGGCCAATGGGTTTTCCTACAGCTGGCAGGTGTTTGCTGCCATGCGCTTTCTGGTTGGCATGTCCGTGGGGGCGTCGCTGGCATCAGCTTCTGTTTACGCCACAGAAACTATCGTTGGTATGTAGATTTTTTTATCCAAAGCTTTAGTTGCCGGCTTAGGCTTAGGCTGATCCCACATTTAGGTATAAACTGTCTTTACTCCTTGTTCGTAAGATCATTTATTCATACTTTTCCGGACACTCCACGGACAGTGCAGGCAGATGCATACAAAATAACGCCAACATGTTCTGCTGTTGACTGTGTGGCAGACGTAAGAATGCTAAAGCTGACCAAAAATCGCTGAACCCTGAGACAATAGAACCCATGTAATTTGATTACGAAAATAACGTATTTCAGGCATAAAGAGTACAGCGAGTAGTCCCAAAAATCTCGCCACCTGTTTTCTCTCAGGGTCCAGCAATTTTTTGCCAGACTTTAGTGAATCTTATTTTTTTCAGGCAGCTGGCGCGTTGCATTTCTGAGTCTCCCTTGGCCCATCAACTATTTCTACTTCACCACCCTGGGCTATTTGACGCAGGAATGGCGTATTTTCTCATTTATAATCAACAGCACCGCTCCTTTGGCTATTATTATGATTTTCTGGTTGGTCGAAAGTCCAAAATGGCTCCTGGCTAGGGGTCGTAAGGAAGAAGCTCGAAGGGCCCTACACTGCATCGCTCGAAGAAATCGAGTCACCGAAATGGGCAAAATTGACAAAATGATCGATAGCCTACCACCCATTGAAGAAGTCAAACAAACCTACTCCTATCTCCACTTGTTCTACAATCGCAAAGTTGCCCTGCAAACGGTGGTCGTCTTAACTTGCGCGGGGGCTGCAGCCGGCAACTATTACTGTTTGCTGTTCAATATAGCCAATTTGGCCGGCAGTCCGTTTGTCAATACCGCTCTGATCGCGACTATAGAAACTTTTCTCAACTTCGCAATCGTTTTGATGGACTTTAAGTGGAAAAAGTTCGGTCGGAAGCCAATTTTGGTCTTTGGGATGCTGATTCCGGCGTCAGCTTCAACTTGTTTGGCCATACTTCACGGAAGCGGCGTTTCTGAGAAGGTCAAATGGTCGGCTACTATCCCCAGCATGATCGGTCTTTCGTTTACCGCTTTCTATTGGGTCGGCGGCTGTATGATGGCCCTGGAAATATTTCCCACAGAATTACGCAACATGGGTTATTCGGCCGCAAATGTGGCTCTTCGAATTGGGTCCATTATAGCGCCGCAAGTTCTAGCTCTCTACTACGTTTGGAAACCCGCGCCTTTTATGGTGTTCGCCACGATATTGGCAATTTCGGCTTTGGCTGCTTTTCTGGTGCTGCCGGAAACAAAGGATCAACCACTTCCCGATTTGCCGCATAAGCTAGCAACCGAAGCCAATGGAAAAACGAAATACGCCGAGACAGTAGACTCAGCCACAACTGTTTGAAATCTTAAAACGTCAGAACAAACAGGTGTAAAGTTATATACATCAATATTTTTAATAAAACTGTACCTAAACTTAAAAGTTCAATACTACCTAATGCGCCTAATCTGTGCAACAAGAGTACCGCCTCAAAGAAATACCCTCACCACTGTTTGAAAACAAGCGATCCACCCTCACTCAACCGTGGGCTCAATACATTAGTCAAGGCTCGAGAGAGAAAATTAGCTGATAGCTATTGAACTCTAGGTTGGTCTCATGAGGCACCGGCAGGTAATCATTAACTCAAGGAAATATTTTAAGGAGCCATGCATAAGTTTCCATAGGGTGTGGCAGCGAATCAAAGTTGATTGAATAGGCATCTCAAAAGTAACTAAGATGACTGCTGTCAATTTCATAATAATCCTCTCTAACACACAAAGGCTCAAAATTGCACTACTAGCCACTCGGACACCGGCTCGTCTGACTATGATACCTAAGGCATCCTCATGAAGTAGTTGAGTGAGGGTCTTTTCCAATATCCCCCACAAGACCGGAATTTAGAATTTACTACGCCGATTTGAATAATTTTGGCACCAGTGGACTCCTCTTGACCTCTGGAGTCTGGACTTAAAAAATACAGATTTTGAAATTTTTTGAAAGATCTTGAAATTAAAATTTTTCGAAAATAATTAAATGTTTCGCGATCCAAAACCTAAAGTTTCGTGTCTAGAACACTTCCCGCATCATGAAAAAATCCGCAATTTTTGAGAAATTTTAAATTTTTAAAAAAATTTAAAAACTAGCAGTTTTAAAGTCCTGCGGTCAATGGGAGTCCATTGGTGCAAAAATTATTCAAATCGGCTCAGTAATTTCCGAATTCCAGGCTTGGGGGAATAACGGAAAAACGCCGACAGGTTTTACTAGCGTGAGACAGTGCAGTTTTGCTGTAACAGCGGGAAACTGTTATAACGACGTCCAAGGAAATTTCCTAAACAGTTTTCTAAAAGGAACTTTCGATGATTCTTGAGTTCTATTCTAACCAATTTGTTGAACCTACTTCTGCCTGTGTGAACCGCGCTTACTGACTACAAAGTTGTAACACAAAACGACAAAGTTCATAGTTAATTTAATAGCGTAATTAATACTATATCAATAACAAAACGGTGTAACAAAAATAACCCAACATTAAAACATTATGGGAACATGAACATAATACTTCGGTTCAAATAGAAACAAGAAAAATGCGCAAAAGTGAGACATATATCAAAACTAGTTCTGATTTGATGCAATTTATAACCATCAGCTTTAACTGCTAACTAACCCTTTACCCTATTTCTTTAAAAAAACCTTGGATGTTAAACTTGAAAGTTGAACAGTGAAACTTCAATTACGGTTCACTGCTGAGTTGAGTACGTATCAAAACCATACTTAACTTAACCTGTTGCAGTTCGATTCATTTCATTACTAACACAAAATATAACAGTAATAAACGTTTACAAAAATGCAGCAAATAAAATACTAAATAACCATGTGCAACGATGCTAACTGCACTCAATATAAACTAAGTTTGACAAAAGTTTATGCAGCAACACACAGAAATTACATTAAAAGCGGAGTAACACAAAAAGCAACTAGCTTTCACTCACTTTCACTTATAAAATCTGAGCCCTCCCCCTCCCCCCATGTAGGATACTCGATTTACCCCAATCCCTCTCCTAAATGTATGAGTAAGAGGTGTTAGTGTAATATAATAAGTAAAAAAATTAAAAAGAACAATGCTAAAAAATACACAAGACAAGTGACAACAGTTATTTGGTCCGTAAGGGGACAAAATCACGACAGTTTTAAGAGCGCTAATTTCTGTTTATTTAATTATTTAAAATCTACTTAAAACTGCAGTTAATTATAAATATTTAGTTATATTGCAGCTAAGGGCCTATTCCTTTACCAGATTAAAGGGTTAATTATAATCGGACTAAACGGTTTAAAAATCAAGTTTAGAAATACCATTCCAAAACCTCCGGATCAAACGGACTCAACTTTTAGCGCGCTGCTTTTTAATCGGACTAAATGGACTTAACTATGCACGCTAATGTTAAGCGTGCATGATAAATCCGTTTAGTCCAGTGGTAGTTTTGAAATGGAATCAGACTAAAATTAAGCTGCAGACTTATTTTAACTCGTTTAGTCTGATTAGTCCGATTTGTCATTCCAAAACTTCGGACTAAAATAAGTCCAGTCCGTTTAATCCGGTAAAGGAATAGGCCCTAAGTCCGAAACTCCGAACTAAGCATCAGTTTTTAAGTACTAAGCGACTTGATTTAGCACACCGAAGTACCGAACCATATTTAAGAAATACAATAATGAGATAAATCAGTTTAAGCTAATCTCCAGATAAAATGATTTGGGGAAGTTTACTAAGAATATGCAAAAAAATGGCACTATTACTTTGCAAAATTAAAGATCGCAAACGGGGTAATGTAAAAAAGAATTCGTATAAAAACCCCAACATAAATTACAAAAACTAAAATCAAGACAAACCCAAAATGAAGTCTAATAATCAACGCTAGGAAAAAACAACTTTAAACTTTCAAAAAGTTACGGGTCTTGATAAAAAACTCTCACTGGATACATCAGCTAGAATTAACTTCAATGAAAATAGACTACTTTAATTGAATAATCTACAAATCTAAAACTACACTTAGTGTAAAATTAGTATAAAAATAAGATTTTAGATTACAATTACTCAAACTAACTAAACTTTCGTCTCACTACACCTTCAACTCAATAGCTCAAGTCTGAAAAATAATTTAATAAAGAAAAGTACAAAACAGAATAAAAAATTTTACGTCCAAGCCTAGATAAAAAAAATCTGTCTCAAACTTTTAAAATCACCCCACAATACTCTTCACTTTCTCCTTTGCCTCCTTAATCATTCCCTCTAGTCTATCGCGGTGCGTCTGGGAGCTATTCTGTGCTGCGCTTGTACGCAATTGCTGCTCCAATTTGCGTATCTGCGCCCGCCAGCCGGGCACATTATGCAGCACCCGGACATGACGGTCACCGGCCGACACCAAATAGTTGCCGTCCGAAGTGTAGCACAGCGCTGTGACGCAATCCGAGTGGACTTGGTCCAAAGTCGAGTCCCCAGCCAGCGGCTCGGCTTGGTTGCTGGTCTCAAAGACTCGCAGTGTCGTCCCCAGGGCGAGGACAAAGCTGCTTCCACTGGGGGACATGGCCAGCAGGGCTGGTTCTTGTTTCAGGTCCGGCAGATGACCGGTCATCAGCAGATAGGGCTCCTGACCCAGTTTGTACTCAATCTGCGTATTCCACACTTTCCAGCTGCCGTCCTTGGACGCGGTCACCGCCAGGGAGGAGTCAGCGTTGAAGGCGAAACTATAGACACCCGACGTGTGGCCCTGAAACAAAGAAATAACATGACAATTATTATCTGGTCGATTTATGCTTTCGCTGCCGTATATCCGTCAGGTTCGGCAAAATTAATAAATTATTATATAGAATTCACAATGGCATGTCGTCTTCACAATCTGAACCGCCGTATATACATCTGAAAGCTGCGTCGACCATAATATGGGGTCGTCTTCCAAAACGGGGCTTATTAGTTAGACTAACTACAATCATTCACAATATGTACATAGTCTATACAAAATATTATTTGGCGTTTCAGCATCAAGATGTCACAAATATAATTCTACTATTTAAACTTAAACTAAATTTTCGCAACAAAGAATGAAATTACATGTTATTTATTTACATACTAAAATATGCGCCTAGAAACACAGACTACCTAATGAACTACTAGTCTGCGTCTTCTAAACCATACCAGTTAATTATGCCCACGCATGATAGACACGCACGTCCTTTACTGCAATATTTTGGCCCCCATATATAGATTATACAATAATATTAGTTTCCCCCGCAACCCCAGACCTACTTTGAGCACATAAGCCTTGTTGACGTCTTGGAAAGCACCCGACTTGTCGAAGCACACTTCCCAGACCTTCACGTCGGCGCTGAAGCCAGAGCACGCCACAAAACGGCCGCAGGGGGTGACGCTGGCAAAATTATTGCTGCCCAGAACCGTGTCCAGAGTTTTCAAAATGGCCCCGTGCAAGTCCCACACTATCACGGTCGTGTCCTCAGAAGCACTCATAATGAATTTGCCTATAAAAAACAAAAAATATAACTTATCGATTTAAATAGAATATAATATATAATATATATATACTTTATATAACTTATGTGATCCAAAAATAAATTTACCAAATTATTTCGATTTTAGTGATATAAATAGATTTGTGATTTTTGTTGTTAATAGACAGTCTGGATAAAAATAAGTTTCGCATTGCTTGGCAGTATATAATATGAACAGTTTATTGGGAAATCCCGGCTATTCTTTTACGGCAGTTATCTTGACTTGGCCCAACACTACATTAAACCAAATTTCAACCTAGGGAATGCAATTTTAGCAATTTGACGTTCTAGCACACAAGACTAAAACGGCGGAATGTGTACAGGCAGTCTTTAGCTCAGTTGGTAAAAAAGTCTAAGGACAAAGTTCTAACCTATGTCTATAATACGTGTAGAATTTTTCGTTACGATGTTCTAAATTGCAGAAACAGAACGCCTTGGACTGGTTTTCTCGTAAGACTGCCCTTATGCATTCCATCCAAAAAGTGCTTGACTCCACAACCAAATTAAAACCACCAACCAGAACAAGAGATGCCAATATTAATGATGTCTGTTTGGTGAGCGCGTGGGAATGTGAGGCCTTCGGCCGGCACGATTTTGTACCCGGTCACCCCGCTGCCAGGGGGGGCGTCGTCTTTGCGGCTGAGACGATAGACAGCCAGACAATTGGCCCCCGCCAGACAAACCACCAGAGCCTTGCAGTCGGGGGAGAATTTGAGTAGTTTCACGTGATCCAGATCCACATTGCCGCGAACGGATCTGAATGAAAAACAATTAATTGGTTAATTAAAAAAGTCTGAATCTCAGTTTTGGGTTCGCGAATTGCCGAAAATAGTTGACAGATACGTATATAAGCCCTTTCCACGTAAGCCAAGTCAAAATCATTAACTCTGACAGTGGCACTACTCACCGACAAAAAATTGTTCGAAAATAAGTACAAGAAACCAAACCGACGGACAAATTAATATACTCCAAACGAAGTGTACGAACAAAAAAAAACGTGGAGAAAATCCAAATACTTTGAAATCAAAAATAGAAATAAAAAAGACTCTTATAAAACAGTACGAACCAAAAAAATCGGAATAAATCTAAAACCTTTGAAAACAAAAATTAAAAACACTCCTAAAAACTAAAACAGTCTCACTTCCAAAAAAGATGGAAACCAACTTGATGTCTTTGGTGCTGAGGTCTTTGGCACTCCAGAGCATAATCTGACGATCCTCAGCGCAGCTGGCAAAATATCGTCCGTTGCTGCTC
The DNA here is from genome assembly GCA_030248245.1 of Trissonchulus sp. WLG1_4. Lineage (NCBI taxonomy): Eukaryota > Metazoa > Nematoda > Enoplea > Enoplida > Ironidae > Trissonchulus > Trissonchulus sp. WLG1_4. The sequence goes on along the minus strand of JASANF010004025.1, from coordinate 35,309 downwards.
GCATCGATATCTAAAACCTAAAATATATTGCAACTAATAAAACTAGAAAAAAAAGACAGGTTTCTAATCAAGATTTTTTTCATTAATTCTTAAATTTTCAGCCATAATCAGTTTTTCCTACGGCATTCTAACTATCAACATGAAACCATTAGGCAAACCTGGACATAGCGTCCTTACTGATCCAGCCGCCCCCTCCCCAAACCCTTGCTTGGTCTCCCATTGGCTCCCTTACGCTGTGTCTACTAATTTTTCACCGCGCCCCTCCCCAAGACTGACAACTTTTACCTTGTTCTGGTCGAAAAATAACTATATACCATAACATGTATAAGGGGGGATGGGGACCCCCCCCCAAAAAAAAAAATCGAGGATCCGGGGGGAGGGTCACCAAATTTTGGGCAAAATTTAGAAAAAATGGTATCTTTTTGGCAAAATTTTGATAAAATATTGCAAAATGTAGGGTATTTTTGGTCGATCTGAGGAGGAGGGTCCCCAAAATAGCTTAAATGTTGTTGAAAATGCTATTTTTTAAATAAGAAATAGCGGTCCGTAGCGCAGAAAGTAGCGCAAACAATTTGCGCATTTCTACTTTCAACTGAAAAAGCGCTCCCAGCGCCGGCATACCCGACTGGAATGTCCTTTAAGTGAGCAAGAGAGCCATGGATGCGAAAAAGTTGTGTCCTTGGAAGATTTCCAGTTATTGGCACTTTTGGTCTTGGACTTTCGGCTTTCTTTCTTCTCCTGAGATTTTGCTGGTTGCTTTGTATCTTCCTACAAGCAAAATAAGATAGTAATTCTATGCCTACATATAATAGAACATTAAACTTTCAAATACCTATTTATATAAATTAAAAAATATATATACAGATGTACATAAGCTTATAAACATACTGTATTCCTAAATTTGCTATAATAATGTATATATTACAAAAAATATATATATATCTATAATATATAAAAGGCACTGTTTACTGTTTTCTATACCTCAGCTTCATCTGCTTTTTGAGAATCATCCTTTTTGTTTATTTTCAATAACATTAAAAGAAACAGAATTCCGGAAACCACAAATGTTCCGATCAAAGTTACGCCAAAAGACATTGAGGACTCCATGCTATCTAGCTGAAATGATAAATAACTAAATAACTAAATAATAACTAAAATAAATAAATATACGCCAATGATCATTCAATATTTCAATAGAATTTATATAATAATATCGCTTAAGTTTCTGTTATCACTTTTTCTACAAGAAACAAAGTAAAAGTGAGCAACAAATCAAAGTGAAAACTCATCGAAGGAAAATTAGCAGAAAATATAGAAAATTAGTAGAAGAAAAGTAAAGAAACTGTTCTGCATTTTTTCTACTATTTTTCTACTTTCTACGTTGGCAAGTTTCTAAATACTTTGCTTCAACTTTTTTTCGACTCAGGTTTTTCCGGTGATTATATAATATATATACATTCCTTCTTGATAAATAGAAAAACGGGATTAAATGCAGTTCGGGGGGGGGGGGGGTAGTGGACATTTTTTTTAGTAGAGCACATACATGGGCGTGAGGGGGTTTTCACCCCCCAGACAGGTGCTTCACCCCCCCCCCCCCCCACCAGAATGTTTTGAAGGTAGCTCACAAAGCTCAAATCGGTGGCTCACGAAGCGACATTGGTGGCTCACGAAGCAAAAAAAACGGCCGGAAAAGTTGCCCCCGGTGGCTCACCCCCCCCCCACCCCCAAAATTCGGTAGCTGCCCACGTATGGTAGAGCACCTTGGTGGAAGCGGGGGACAGTGCGTTCCTTCAAGCAGGTGAGCGTAGTTAGGTCCCATAAAAATTTGCTTACTGGTTCCCCTGTATATACACACCCACATGGACTTGTGTCTGATGTGACGTTGCCATCATGTGTTTTATTTTCCTGTCGGAAAAAAATTTCTGATATATACGTCTCCAGTTGACCAAATTCAATCTAAAAAATTAAAAAAATCTCCAATTTTTCCTGGGTAAACCACTGGTTTTCACTACAAACAGACTCAATTCATTGCCCTTGATATGGCTGCGGCTATAACAAATTAGCGTAAAGCTGAAAGACACTATTATAAAAAGTCAAAAAATTTCTTCAGACCTCCGCCCCCCCTCCATGAAATCAAAGTCTGGGACCGCCAGTGTTTCCTTGATATTAATCTTCACACATTTAGGCTGGCACTTGCCATTAATTAAGTATTTAAGCCTTGAGTATTTTTTATGATGACCTGCGTTTATATATATCTTTTGCGGGCCGCTGTGTCTTGCCTGTATACTATTTTCAGTGCATGTTCTGGTGTCGCTTGGTTTGCTGCTACCGTACCGTGCGATGCCAGACCCTTGTGAACTACAAAAGTAGGACAAGGACAGCACAGGACTGTTTGATAAGTTGAAAAAGCTAGGCATGTCCCCTTGTGTTGCATACTGGTATTATAACTTTGGGTTTCTGCTGTTTACTTGCCTTTTTTTAGTCTAATCATGGTTTTGTGTTTGTTTGCTTAGAGTGCACTGGTATTCATGCTCAACATAATGGAGTTTTGGCTTTTAGTTTAGTTTTGGAGCTTTTGCTTGCTGCCGCACTGTCCCTCACACCTCCACACACTTTTGGTAATATTTTAATTGGGGGTCGATTAATTTAAGGTCGATTGAAAAAGTGCTAGACTTGCTGTCTAAGCGCTTCTCTACTCAATTACTCAATTATTTCATTATGAGAAATGATTCTGACCCACACACCGCAAGTTCAACCGTGATTAAGGACTAAACTTGGCCAAAGCACCATGTCTTGGCTTTATAAATTTTTTTGGTCTCTAGACTGTAGATTCTGACACGCCGTACTGTGCGGGGGCTTCATGCAGCGCAAGCCTTCAATTTTAAACGGTTTTTACAGACTCTGTTAGTTTACAAGCAATTTAAAAGCTGTGCCACTTAACCCCAAAAACATCCCAAGAACCTGGGACAGCCGGGGTGAAAAGGGACAGACCCAACCTCATCCAAGTGAGGTCAAATGTCACTGAAAGTTATATAGTTTTTTGCCGGTGCTTACTGTGCATGTTTCTATAGAGACTTATCCTTTGATTCATTTTGCATGAAAAATAAATCAAACGTTTGCAAGATGTGAAAAAGGTTTGCAAGACGCAAAAACTTGATAACACGAAGGGGATATATATATTCGACAACATACTGGCGCAATCCTTATTTGCATAATATCATGATAATACATTGTTTATATAGCATATATATATATATAGTCAACCGGGGCAACTTTGACCAAAATCAAACTTTCGCTTATCGTAACTATGGTCAGCATTAACATATTAACTTCTAGTTTTGCCACGGCATGGGGTTACTACGGGGCATAGCTGACCAGAAAGGATATGCCTGTAGTATCTATATTCCTTCAGTTATAGCGAAAAATCGATGGTCAAAGTTACCCTGTCAGAGTTGCCCCGCGGGGGCAACTTTGATCGGGTAACTTTGACCAACAAAAAATTACTATTTTCAATCTACGAAATCACGCAAACGACAAAAAAACAACTCTTTCCAAAAACAATTTATTCATAACAAAGACATGCTGTAGTGTTTGTGCAGGACATTTTCTATAAAAAAGCACTATTTTCAGTTTTTGCATAAATTTATACACTTACTTAGCCATCAATTTACTATATTATATACTTTTATGGAAGCAAATATGAATATTTTGCATTGATATTAATTTGAAGTCACCTACTGGGCTTTAAAAAAACGAAGACAGAACACGATACATACTAAAAAGGCAAAAAAACCCTGATATGACACTATATTTTGTCATCTATTCGGCCACCAGATACCCGGTAAGGCGATGCTCCGCCTCATATCCGGCGTCATCAGGCTACTGATAATGAGGCGACGTGGGTGGTCATCGATCTCAGGCCAGTGGCCTTGCCAATTAAGTTTCCATAAGGCATGGCATCATCACTGTCACCAGGTTCTGGGTACTCGAAGTATACTGTATACCGAAAGTTGCTACTAGCGGCGGCACGTCTTGACTGAATCCCGTGTAATACTCCTGAGAAACAGTCAGGTTTTCTTCGTAATCATATAAACTTTTCCTATGGCCAGATAGTTCGGCCAGCCGGTTCGACAAGCCGGTCTACGAAAATTGCGAGTGAGCAATAACTCGATATGCCTCTTCCCCTTTGAAGCACCCCTTTATTGGACCGGTACATAATATGTCTCGATCATGTCCGTGTGAGTTTTGATCCAGACGCTGTTATATTGTTGCCAGCTTTGAACAGCTAACTACCATATATGCACATAGGGAAGGTAGGGGGGGGGGCACGGCAGTCGGCACCCCCCGCTTAGACATCCGCACCCCCATTCGACCCCCGACCCTTCCCCCTCTGATGGCCAAAAAGCGACATTTTTACTAAATTTTGCGGGAACTCAGAACTTAAGTTAAGAATGATGCTTGAACATTTTCGGCACAGTAAAGTAAAGTTCCAGGCAGTCTCGCACTTTTTCAAAATTTTAACTATAGACATTTTTAGATAATTTTAATCCCTAATATATGTACGTTAAATTTGCAGTGCTTTTGTCTTTAAGCTATTTTCTTAGTAATTTGACTAGTAATTAAAACAAACAAGGGGATAACGTTACAAAAATACTTTTTTAGAAAAAATTTCAGCTCATACATGTATGAGGAGGGGATGGGGGACCCCCCCCCCCAAAAAAAAATCGAGGGACCGGGGGGAAGGATCCCCGAAATTGGGGCAAAATTTAGTAAAAATGGCACTTTTTTGGGAAAATTTTACAAAATTTTGCAAAATTTATTTGGTATTTTTGATCGATCATTGGAGGCCCCCAAAATTTGGCCGAAAAGGCCCCCCCAAAATTTTGACCCCGTTACATGTATGGTTCAACTCCAACAGGTATAAATATAATCGTGTGATTCCGAGCTGTGGCGCAAACTTTTTGGAATAAAACTAATAATTTGGAAAGGACTTTTCTTTACACGCCCATACTTGAAAAATACTAAGAGATAACCTTCATTGCTTTGCACAAAATTTATATAGTTCTACTTAACGCAGAAGACTGCTTGCGATTTTAATTAGTGAACGGTGGGCAATAAACTTCAAGAAAAAGCCCCCTTAAACGACGATAGCGGTTCTGGAACCGGTCAATCAAGTCGTCGACCAGAATATTGTTCGAAAATGCCCGAACCGTTATGCCGGCTCGGTTCAGAGAGTTTTGCACAGTAACTCGAAGTTCTTTGCGCGTGACTTGGAACCCCCACTGTGCACACAGTTCAACTTGTGCATGAGCGTATGTTATCTTCTAGTTCTGCATGCGACACGAACACAGATTTACGTCCAAAATCTGAGAGACAGTGCCCGGTGGCTAGATAGAATATATAGGTTAACGAACGCAATTCGAAAGTGGTACCTTTCACCTAAAACCATCCCAAGCCCCTAATTGTTCATTATGCTGCTGTTTGGGCCTTCAGAAATTTCATATGATGGACGCGATGCCGCATATTTAACACACAGGTCAATGTAGCCCCGACTGGGGGCAATGTTGACCAGAGTGGGGCAATACTGACCAAAACGGGGTAACATTGACCAATCACGCTAACTAGCAAATGCGCCATAGGTACAAAACAAATTTTATGTCGTTTTAAAGAGCACCTTTTTTTACGTAGGTGAGCCCGATAATAACTGGATACACGACTCCATTGAAATTTGTCAGGTTTTCAAAAAAATATGTGGATTGAAAACGCCCTGACTTTCGGCTAGCGTAGCATAGGCTATGTATTAGCTGAGTGGCTACAAAATGTCCCAAAATGTGCGCCAGATGATGTAGTTTTTATAGACATATAGAAGATAGCCGTAACATGCAGTTTTCTTGAAATAGTTCTCTTTAAATGAAAAAAATTGACAGCTTGGTCATAGTTGACCCTTGGTCAAAGTAGCCCCGGTTGACTATATATATATATATATATATATATATATATATATATATATTTTTTTTTTGGTGGGGGTGTCCCTTTTCCCCCCACAAAACACTGTCCCACTCCACCCCGGGGTACTATAGAGGATATCCCGGGGTCTAAAAACAGTAAGTGTCTGTTTGCGGCTTGCGCTTTTTTTTGCAAGGTTTTGCGGCTGCGGTGTGTGTTTGTTTATTCCTTGCTTGCCTTTTTTTTTTCAGGGTGTTTTGGGGGTATATATATATACCTATATATATATATATATGGCTTTGGGGGCTGCGCGCGCCGTTTGTCTGCTTGTGGTGGGGGGGGGGTGCCGAAATATATCGATATGGGTGGGGTTCTCTGTCGATATTGCGTTGTCTATATATATATATATATATATATATATATATATATATATATATATATATATATATATATATATATATATATATATATATATATATATATATATTGTTTACAAAAATGTGTCTGCAAGATGCGGCCAAGATTCCAGGTATGATCAACAATCAAAAGTACATATATATGTAATCATTTACAGCAGGTAATGAGGCGACAGGAAAACCCACTCATCAAAAACGGTATGTTTAAAACCTCTAAACGAAACACCTTTACTCCCATGGAATCCGCTGAGTTAAATGTCGCTTGCGCCAAGGCCAACAGGCTTGCGGGGAGGTGCCTCAGCCACTAGACGGGCCCCAGTAAACAACACTTGTGAATTCCATAAGAATAGAACACACGTCGTCGTGGGTGGAGGGTTGAACAACTTTAGCTATAGTAAAACACCGGTCTGTAGACGGATTAGGAACCTAGTGGCTGGGGTGGGCGACACGGGAACGCCAGTAATTACCGGGCCCTCCGCTCCCCCAGCGTGACCCTCGGACTGTCTTGTGGCCCCCCACAGCCAGGCACATATATACACACTTACTACTGGTATATACTGGTTGCAGCCTGCTGTTTTGCCACATGGCAGTTCTCTCGACCTTGAGAAGGTTGAGTGCGGTTTGTGTAGTTTCCGAACACCTCCGTATAAAACCGTGAGGGTGGTTAAAATAAACTTTGGTGGAAGCATTTTTGCTTCGAGAACCCCTATTCCATTTTTTGGATTTTCTGAGATACATGTATATGACCCCCGGAAATCAGAACCCTCAATGAGAGACGCTTTTGCAATTTTTTTCGGAAACGTTTTTTTTTTCGTGTTTTCTCCGTTCTAAACGTGTTTAAATGTGGTCGAAATGATGTTTACAATTTTTTTGGAATCAAAAAACAAAGGCACGTTGACCCCGTTCCTTCCGAAAATTTGGCCAAATTCACCAGAAACGTCTAGTTTTTGGCCAAATTCAAACTGAGCCTCAATTTAGGCTGAAGCTTAGGCTTAGGATCAGATTTAGGCTTAGGCTGAGGCAACGGTACTAAAAAGTCAAAATTTTCAGAGAAAATCCTGCCAGCTTAGCCTAGAGAATCCTGCAGCAAAGCCTAGACGATGCCTTAAAATATCATAACGCACTCAAACAAAACTGTACAAAAACGAAGATTATAGCCATTTTTGGCTTCAAACTTTGGCCTACGTTCACTTCCAAAAACACTAAAAATTTTTAAGGGGTCATAGCTCAGAAAATATATATAAATTTACGGATAGGGGTTCTGTTACAAAATATGCTTCCCTTGAGGTGCTCTACTCCAAAAAATAGGCCCACTATTCCCCCCCCCCCCCCCCCCAAACTGCACTTGATCCGAAAAACACAATTGGAGCAAGCGTCTGTCAAATCTAGCCATTCGGTCACGTGGCTCTCCTTCCGGGTTAAATGCAGTCGGGGGTATAGTGAATCTATTTTTGGGAAGCCAAAAACTTGCCGGGAAAAAACCCATTTGGGGGAAAAAATCAAGTGGGGAAAAACCACACCGTATAAATCACCAAAAAGGTGTGTTAGCAGTAGTTTTTAAACGCAATGGCATATCTGTATGAGCAGTCGAGAGAGGCCGCTCATGCGAAAACTATACAAAGATTTGCTGTGGGGCCTCAGATATATACACAAGTTAGAAAACTACCCTTCGCAGCCCATTATAAAATTTTCGGTTTTTAATTTGAAAAAATATAGACCTTAATTTTGCCTGAAAATGTTGAAAACGCCTCAAAAGTTATATACGATTACGCTTCAAACGCATGAAAAATATGCACTTTATGGCGACTTTGTACACCATCGACCCTACATGGAGGCAGTAGCGTAGTCTGGATGCAGTGAGTCAGGGGGGCCCGGGCCCTTCCTCAGCAGTTTTGCCCCCGCCCCCCTCAGCGATTTGCCCCCCCCCCTTGGATAAAAAATTTATGTCGCGTAGCGATGTTCAAAAGAGGTTCAACCGAAAATTTTTCAAAGCGTATTTATATTATTATATATATTAGATATAAAGTGGGGTTTATACCCACGAAAAATATCGGTGGGGAACAGGGTTTTTTTTCAAAATCGGCACTGTGTAAATGTTGTGTAAATTAAAAATTTGCTGTGTAAATTAAGGGCATGTTGCGTAAATTATTAAAAGTGTGTATTTTAGCATTTTTAGGTAAAAATTTATCGTTTTTTTTCACGTGAAAAGTAATATTTCGACTTTGAGACTCGAACTACATACGAAAATAAAAAATGAGATAGTTGAAAATTTTTGCGTTTTTGTCAGTTCAAGTAGCCAGGGCAAGCCCCTCTAAAATTTTGCAAAATCTGAAACAAGCCCAACCCCAAACACCCAGGCCCGTGTACATGCATGGTTTACACAGATAGAGAGTTGTTCTATCAGCCGGACCCTACTAATTTTTTTCAAATCCGGGTGTAAAACTTTCACAGTAGTTTGACGTAGGACAAGAAATCGCACAGACACGGTCAGCGTGGCTGATTTTTCACTGTCAACTTTCAAGTGCATAAAAACGAATGCTAAAATAAAAAAATCATAAGCCATTTAAGAGCAAAAACCGAAGATTTTTTGTGTTTGGGTCAAAAATTAGACTAGCGAATTTTTGTAATTTTTACAACCGAAATAGGCCGTTTCATCTACTTTTGGGGAAAAATGGGGCTGTGTAAATCAGTGTGTATTTTTATTTTTTGCTGTGTAAATTAGGCGGCCGATGTGTAAATACACCCTATTTTACACAAAAAAAAACCCTGGTGGGGAATGACTTTTCAAATGTGTTGTTAAAAAGTTAAAGCAGTTAAAAAGCAGTTTTTTCTGTCTGACCGTCCGGGGACGGCGGCCTCGAGAAAAAATTCCAAGACTTTTTCAAATTTTAGGCAAAATTGGTCAATTAGATTAGACGTACCGGCAAATTTTTTCTGGCCGAGCCAAAAAAACGTAAATGGGGACCCTTGTTGACAATTTCTTCAGGTTTCACCACAAGGCGGGGTTCAGACATGCCTCAAATCATAGTTCAAAACTTCCCTAATGCTCAGACCCAAGCTCACGCTGACCGCTCAGCTTTATTCATTATTCCACAGTAGCAAAGGTGCAACTGAGGCGGGGGGGGGAAATTCAAACTGATATTCTTTCACCGTGAAAATACGTTTTTATAGGTTTTCACATGCGCTGAGTTCATTTTTAGCATTTTCCAAGCGAAAAAACGTTGATTTATACCTTTTCGAAAAAAGTCAATTTTTGTCAAAAAGTCAACGAAAATCATCGTTTTTCGACATACTGGGGCTAATCATCGAAAAGTATGACCAATACAGTCGTAATGTCAGCCTGAAGTTTGATTGTCATAAATTAACACATAATAATATACTTAATACAGCTTTGTTTGCAACATATTTAGCTAATTTTTACCAAAAATCTTAGTTTTGCCAACTAAAAAAAGAGGCGAAATATGCATATATAGTTGAATTGAGCTTACATGTCAAAAGTTTTAGTTTCTTTTTGCGTAGACATTAAATTTATTCCATTTTTCTAGAAAAATATGCATCATTAGTCATAAGTAGCGATTTCTAATGAAATAGAATGCCATAAATACGATCTGAAAACGTCACTGATGCTCAGCACCAAGCTGGCACTGACAGTCAAGTTAGGTTTAAAAGTGCAGCTTTATTTATAATTCCACAGTAGCAAGGGTCCTTTTATTTGATGCAAGCAACTAAGACTAACCTTTGCTGACCCACCTACTAAGCCTGAGCCTAAGCACTAAGCCTCAGCCTAAGCACTAAGCCTAAGCCTCACCTAAGCCTAAACCTAAGCACTAAGCCTAAGCCTGAGGCCTAAATTAAAGAAAAAACCTGCTAAGAAGCATCAGGAATAACTTTACCACACTAAAAAACCCTAACTAGCTTTCTATTTTAAAAAAATTCGCAGCTATAGCCCCGAATTTCCACAGAACCGTACTTGTGCTGTAACGCTTCGATCAGCCTGGTCCTGGTGGCTTCAGAAAAAGTTCTGTAACTTTTCAAAGCCTGAACCGATTTACAAAATTTTTTCAGCACTTAGTAGCTTAGAAGTTGTTCTTTCAATGGTAACAGCAGGTTTTCATTTGATTCAGTATTTTTTACTAAATCCAATTTTGCGCAAAAAATTTCATGTAAAGTTTAATTTTTGGACAAAGTTTGATTTCCAGCTAAAGCTTACATCCTACAAACTTCTAACCTAGCCTAATCGAAAGAGCGTTCAATTATGACCCCCCCCCCTAGGTTTGGGGGATATAGGAGGACTCCGGAGCATTAGTCGAAAAAATGCCGTTTTCCCGACTTATTCGACCCCTAAGGGTTTTAACACCAATAATTTCACTTCAGATTTTTATTAAAAGGCGCGACAGCTATTTTGGGGGCCAGAGATCAGATTGGGGGCATGGCTGACGATGGGGGTTTCATATTTTTATTAAAAGATGGGGTAGGAAGCGAATTAGAATCGAAAAAAAATTTTACCCCCCCCGCTTCAGTCTGACCGTAGCAAATGTCCTTTTATTTGATGCAGGACTAATTGACTGACTAATTTTACCTGACTGACCAACTGACTAATTTTTTGGTCACCCACAACTGACTTTAATCGCGAGCACTAAGCCTAAAGATAGTTTGAGGCAAGCGCTGTATATAGACAAAAGTAGCCAACGTATGAGCTCTGAGCTCTTAGCCTAAGCCTAAGGCCTAATATGAAGGAAAAACTGCTAAGAAGCATCAAAAATAACGTTACCGCACTAAAAAACCCCAACCAAAAATTTTGCAGCAATAAGCCGAAAATTGTGCTGAAGCTACGTGCGTGAAGTTGGCAGACACTTTGTCAGTACAAATTCTGAAATATGCTTTTTGTGACAGCTCAGAATTTGTACTATTTTGTACCACAATTACCACATTTTGTACCAATTCGTATATACGAGTACAAATTCGGGATCAAATGCAGTTGGGGGGGGGAAATTGTGGACCTACATATTTTTTGGAGTAGAGCACCTTGGGGAAAGCATTTTTTGTAATAGAACCCCCATCCACAAATTTGGATTTTCCGAGCTATGACCCCTTGAAAATTGCATTTTCAGTGTTTTTGGACGTGAACGTAGGCCAAAGTTCGAAGCCAAAACTGGCTATTATCTTTGTTTTTGGATAGTTTTGAGTTCGTTATGATGTTTTAAGGCATCGTCTAGGCTTAGTTGGCAGAATTCTCTAGGCTAAGCTGGCAGGATTTTTTCTGAAAATTTCAATTTTTTATTGCCTAAGCCTGAGCCTAAGCCGGAACCTGAGCCTAAGCCTAAAGGCCGATTCACACGATGCGTTTTTGCCGCTGCGATTTCGACGCAAAACGCAAGCCGCAGGGTGTCGCAAGTGAAACGCACCGTCTGAACAAACTTTGCGGACCCAGTGCGTTTCGCATGCCGGTTTGTTGCGTCTTTACTGTTTCAAAAACACGACAAATTGCTCCGTCAAAGTTGTTCAAACCAACAAGTCCGCAGCATCAAAACGCAATGAAATCGCAGGTCGAATAGCAGTTTGGCGTTTAAAACGCTGCGGCAAAATCAAGACGCAAGCATTCCGCACTAAAAACGCTGCGTCTGTTCAGACATTGCGTTTTGCCTGCGGCAAGCTGCGTCTTGCCGCGGCGGCAAAAACGCTGCGGCAAAATCGCAATAAAATCGCAGCGTGTGAATCGGCCTTTAAGGTCGATTCACACGGTGCGTTTTTGCCGCTGCGATTTTGACGCAAAACGCAAGCCGCAGGGTGTCGCAAGCGAAACGCACCGTCTGAACAAGCTTTGCGGCCTTAGTGCGTCTTGCAGGTCAGTTTGCTGCGTCTTCATTGTTTCAAAAAAATGACAAAGTGTAAAAGCAAAAATTGTTTAAGGTGGCGCTCAGGGGAACAGACTTTGGCGTTTAATTTTTTTCAGCGGCATTTTTGACCATAATGTCTTGAAGGAAAGTTGTTCAAAATGAAAATAGCTTTCATTTGATGTGCATATTGTGATAAAAAAATTTTTAATTTTTTGGACAATTTTGTAGCCGTAGCAAAAAATTTTTTGTTTCCATATAAAATAATTACTCATATCACTGAAATATGCGGTTTCTTAGCTTTAGATTGATGTATTAAACTTAAGAATACGTTGAAGTTTTGCTGAGTTATTTAGCCGTGAAAATAGCAATCCAAAACGAAAAACCCACAAAGCTGATAAATCTTCGAAAATGTCAAATTTTTGATTTAATTTCTTAAAAAATTGAGTATGGCTTTTTGTAACTTTTTTAACGGAAATATGCAGTCCTAGGAAAGGTCTAATTTTTGAAAAAGTGAAACGTGTGGGCAAACCTTACATTTTTGCGTAGCGAAATCTACTACTTTTTTTAGACCTGGGTCCCAGCTGCCGTTTGCGATTGAGTTGAAAATTTGCACAATGAAAGAAAGAATATAAATGCAGACGTGAAAGTTTTTCGATTTTCAAATTTTGGCCCGCAGCACTTTTTGTAGTCGCTCAAACACGACTGATTTTTGAAAAATCAATTTTTTGCAAAATCAAAAATAAAAACGAAAAATCGAAGATCAATCACGTCTAGATTATTGAGAGATTTTTCTAATGATACCAAGATCATCAAAATCGGTTGAAGTTTCGCTGAGCTAGGTCAAAAACAAAATTAGTGCGAATAGAAAATTCGACATGGTCATAAAATTTGACACATTTACATTAAAGTGCTGAACTGTATTGTAAATAGGTTTTTTGATGTCTCTTTGATATGCAATTAAAGTGGTATTGCTATTTATTTCATGAACTGAGCGCCAAACATGAGTTTTGTTGCTGAGCGCTACCTTAAACCAACACAAACGTAGCATCAAAACGCAATGAAATCGCAGGTCGAATTGCAGTCTGGCGTTTAAAACGCTGCGGAAAATTCAAGACGCAGGCATTCCGCACTAAAAACGCTGCGTCTGTTCAGACATTGCGTTTTGCTTGCGGCAAGCTGCGTTTTGCCGCAGTGGCAAAAACGCTGCGGCAAAATCGCAGTAATATCGCAACGTGTGAATCGGCCTTAAAGGCCGATTCACACGCTAAGATTTTGCCGCTGCGATTTTGACGCCAAACGCAAGGCGCAGGGTGTCGCACGCAAAACGCAGCGTCTGAACAAACGTTGCGTCTCGCAAACTGTTTTACTGCGTCTTTACTGTTTTAAAAATATGACAAACAGATTTGCTAATATTGTTGAAACCAACACGTCCGCAGCATCAAAACGCACTGAAATCGCAAACCGAATTGCAGGCTGGCGCTTAAAACGCTGCGGAAAAATCAAGACGCATGCATTCCGCATTGAAATCGCTGCGTCTGTTCAGACACTGCGTTTTGCCGCTGCGGCAAAAACGCTGCGGCAAAATCGCAGTAAAATCGCAGCGTGTGAATCGGCCTTAAGGTGGTAGTGTCGCCAAAGCAGTTTTGTTCATAGGTTGCAAAAAGAGACCTTTTTGCTTTGAAATTGTACGTTCACTGAGATACTAGTAAAATGCCATATGATGTTAAGGTAGCGCTCAGCAACAAAACTCATGTTTGGCGCTCAGCTCATGCAATAAATAGCAATACCACTTTAATTGTATATCAAAGAGACGTCAAAAATAACCTATTTACAATACAGTTCAGCACTTTAATGTGAACGTGTCAAATTTTATGACCATGTCGAATTTCCTATTCACACTAATTTTGTTTTTGACCTAGCTCAACGAAACTTCAACCGATTTTGACGATCTTGGTATCGATAGAAAGATGTTTCAAAAATCTAGACGTGATTGATCGCCGATTTTTTATTTTTAGTTTTGATTTCGCAAAAAATCGATTGTTCAAAAATCAGTTGTGTTTGAGCGACTACAAAAAGTGCTGCGGGCCAAAATTTGAAAATCGAAAAACTTTCACGTCTGCATTTATATTCTTTCTTTCATTGTGCAAACTTTCAACCCAATCGCAAACGGCAGCTGGGACCCAGGTCCAAAAAAAGTAGTCGATTTCGCTACGCAAAAATGTAAGGTTTGCCCAATCGTTTCACTTTTTCAAAAATTAGACCTTTCCTAGGACTGCATATTTCCGTTGAAAAAGTTACCAGAAGCCATACTCAATTTTTTAAAAAACTAAATCAAAAATTTTACATTTTCGAAGATTTATCAGCTTTGTAGGTTTTTCATTTTGGATTTGCTATTTTTACGGCTAAATAACTCAGCAAAACTCCAACGTATTCTTAAGTTTAATACATCAATTTAAAGCTAAGAAACCGCATATTTCATCGATATGAGTAATCATTTTATATGGTAACAAAAATTTTTTTGCTACAACTACAAAATTGTCCACAAAATTAAAAAAAATTTTATCACAATATGCACATCAAATGAAAGCTATTTTCATTTTGAACAACTTTCCTTCAAGACATTATTGTCAAAAATGTCGCTGAAAAAAATTAAACGCCAAAGTCGGTTCCCCTGTGCGCCACCTTAAAGGTTCTATTACAAAAAATGCTTTCCCCAAGGTGCTCTACTCCAAAAAATATGTAGGTCCACAATTTCCCCCCCCCCCCAACTGCATTTGATCCCGAATTTGTACTCCTCGTATATACGAATTGGTACAAAATGTGGTAATTGTGGTACAAAATAGTACAAATTCTGAGCTGTCAGAAAAAGCATATTTCAGAATTTGTACTGACAAAGTGTCTGCCAACTTCACGCACGTAGCTTCAGCACAATTTTCGGCTTATTGCTGCAAAATTTTTGGTTGGGGTTTTTTAGTGCGGTAACGTTATTTTTGATGCTTCTTAGCAGTTTTTCCTTCATATTAGGCCTTAGGCTTAGGCTAAGAGCTCAGAGCTCATACGTTGGCTACTTTTGTCTATATACAGCGCTTGCCTCAAACTATCTTTAGGCTTAGTGCTCGCGATTAAAGTCAGTTGTGGGTGACCAAAAAATTAGTCAGTTGGTCAGTCAGGTAAAATTAGTCAGTCAATTAGTCCTGCATCAAATAAAAGGACATTTGCTACGGTCAGACTGAAGCGGGGGGGTAAATTTTTTTTTCGATTCTAATTCGCTTCCTACCCCATCTTTTAATAAAAATATGAAACCCCCATCGTCAGCCATGCCCCCAATCTGATCTCTGGCCCCCAAAATAGCTGTCGCGCCTTTTAATAAAAATCTGAAGTGAAATTATTGGTGTTAAAACCCTTAGGGGTCGAATAAGTCGGGAAAACGGCATTTTTTCGACTAATGCTCCGGAGTCCCCCTATATCCCCCAAACCTAGGGGGGGGGGGTCAAAATTGAACGCTCTTTCGATTAGGCTTGGTTAGAATTTTGTAGGATGTAAGCTTTAGCTGGAAATCAAACTTTGTCCAAAAATTAAACTTTACATGAAATTTTTTGCGCAAAATTGGATTTAGTAAAAAATACTGAATCAAATGAAAACCTGCTGTTACCATTGAAAGAACAACTTCTAAGCTACTAAGTGCTGAAAAAATTTTGTAAATCGGTTCAGGCTTTGAAAAGTTACAGAACTTTTTCTGAAGCCACCAGGACCAGGCTGATCGAAGCGTTACAGCACAAGTACGGTTCTGTGGAAATTCGGGGCTATAGCTGCGAATTTTTTTAAAATAGAAAGCTAGTTAGGGTTTTTTAGTGTGGTAAAGTTATTCCTGATGCTTCTTAGCAGGTTTTTTCTTTAATTTAGGCCTCAGGCTTAGGCGTAGTGCTTAGGTTTATGCTTAGGTGAGGCTTAGGCTTAGTGCTTAGGCTGAGGCTTAGTGCTTAGGCTCAGGCTTAGTAGGTGGGTCAGCAAAGGTTAGTCTTAGTTGCTTGCATCAAATAAAAGGACCCTTGCTACTGTGGAATTATAAATAAAGCTGCACTTTTAAACCTAACTTGACTGTCAGTGCCAGCTTGGTGCTGAGCATCAGTGACGTTTTCAGATCGTATTTATGGCATTCTATTTCATTAGAAATCGCTACTTATGACTAATGATGCATATTTTTCTAGAAAAATGGAATAAATTTAATGTCTACGCAAAAAGAAACTAAAACTTTTGATATGTAAGCTCAATTCAACTATATATGCATATTTCGCCTCTTTTTTTAGTTGGCAAAACTAAGATTTTTGGTAAAAATTAGCTAAATATGTTGCAAACAAAGCTGTATTAAGTATATTATTATGTGTTAATTTATGACAATCAAACTTCAGGCTGACATTACGACTGTATTGGTCATAATTTTCGATGATTAGCCCCAGTATATATGTCGAAAAACGATGATTTTCGTTGACTTTTTGACAAAAATTGACTTTTTTCGAAAAGGTATAAATCAACGTTTTTTCGCTTGGAAAATGCTAAAAATGAACTCAGCGCATGCGAAAACCTATAAAAACGTATTTTCACGGTGAAAAAATATCAGTTTGAATTTCCCCCCCCCCCCGCCTCAGTTGCACCTTTGCTACTGTGGAATAATGAATAAAGCTGAGCGGTCAGCGTGAGCTTGGGTCTGAGCATTAGGGAAGTTTTGAACTATGATTTGAGGCATGTCTGAACCCCGCCTATGGTGAAACCTGAAGAAATTGTCAACAAGGGTCCCCATTTACGTTTTTTTGGCTCGGCCAGAAAAAATTTGCCGGTACGTCTAATCTAATTGACCAATTTTGCCTAAAATTTGAAAAAGTCTTGGAATTTTTTCTCGAGGCCGCCGTCCCCGGACGGTCAGACAGAAAAAACTGCTTTTTAACTGCTTTAACTTTTTAACAACACATTTGAAAAGTCATTCCCCACCAGGGTTTTTTTTGTGTAAAATAGGGTGTATTTACACATCGGCCGCCTAATTTACACAGCAAAAAATAAAAATACTGATTTACACAGCCCCATTTTTCCCCAAAAGTAGATGAAACGGCCTATTTCGGTTGTAAAAATTACAAAAATTCGCGAAGTGGCGACTTGTGTCTGTGACCTTTTTGTCCTAACAAAACTAAGTCTAATTTTTGACCCAAACACAAAAAATCTTCGGTTTTTGCTCTTAAATGGCTTATGATTTTTTTATTTTAGCATTCGTTTTTATGCACTTGAAAGTTGACAGTGAAAAATCAGCCACGCTGACCGTGTTTGTGCGATTTCTTGTCCTACGTCAAACTACTGTGAAAGTTTTACACCCGGATTTGAAAAAAAATTAGTATATAGGATCCGGCTGATAGAACAACTCTCTATCTGTGTAAACCATGCATGTACACGGGGTATCGGCCTGGGTGTTTGGGGTTGGGCTTGTTTCAGATTTTGCAAAATTTTAGAGGGGCTTGCCCTGGCTACTTGAACTGACAAAAACGCAAAAATTT
This sequence comes from Trissonchulus sp. WLG1_4, assembly GCA_030248245.1. Taxonomy (NCBI): domain Eukaryota; kingdom Metazoa; phylum Nematoda; class Enoplea; order Enoplida; family Ironidae; genus Trissonchulus; species Trissonchulus sp. WLG1_4. Next base: position 17,570 of record JASANF010004025.1, on the reverse strand, counting down.
TCAACTATATATATATCTCATTTTTTATTTTCGTATGTAGTTCGAGTCTCAAAGTCGAAATATTACTTTTCACGTGAAAAAAACGATAAATTTTTACCTAAAAATGCTAAAATACACACTTTTAAAAATTTACGCAACATGCCCTTAATTTACACAGCAAATTTTTAATTTACACAGTGCCGATTTTGAAAAAAATACCCTGTTCCCCACCGATATTTTTCGTGGGTATAAACCCCACTTTATATCTAATATATATATATATATAATAATATAAATACGCTTTGAAAAATTTTCGGTTGAACCTCTTTTGAACATCGCTACGCGACATAAATTTTTTATCCAAGGGGGGGGGGGGGGGCAAATCGCTGAGGGGGGCGGGGGCAAAACTGCTGAGGAAGGGCCCGGGCCCCCCTGACTCACTGCATCCAGACTACGCTACTGCCTCCATGTAGGGTCGATGGTGTACAAAGTCGCCATAAAGTGCATATTTTTCATGCGTTTGAAGCGTAATCGTATATAACTTTTGAGGCGTTTTCAACATTTTCAGGCAAAATTAAGGTCTATATATATTTTTTCAAATTAAAAACCGAAAATTTTATAATGGGCTGCGAAGGGTAGTTTTCTAACTTGTGTATATATCTGAGGCCCCACAGCAAATCTTTGTATAGTTTTCGCATGAGCGGCCTCTCTCTACTGCTCATACAGATATGCCATTGCGTTAAAAAACTACTGCTAACACACTTTTGTGGTGATTTATACGGTGTGGTTTTTCCCCACTTAATTTTTTCCCCCAAATGGGTTTTTTCCCGGCAAGTTTTTGGCTTCCCAAAAAATAGATTCACTATACCCCCGACTGCATTTAACCCGGAAGGAGAGCCACGTGACCGAATGGCTAGATTGGCTAGATTTGACAGACGCTTGCTCCAATTGTGTTTTTCGGATCAAGTGCAGTTTGGGGGGGGGGGGTGGCAGATGGTTAGTGGGGGGGGGGGGGGCGGGGGGCCGCGCCCCCCCCCTTTGGTCCGGAGCCCCCCCCATTTTCGTCGCGCCCCCCCCCCCATTTTGAGCCCCCCCATTTCAGATGGGGTGCCCCCCCCATAGCCCAAAATTTTTTCCGAAAGGACGTTTTAGCGAATTTTTAGCTGTAGCAGTGTCGTGTTCGTCGGGTTTTTGAGTCCTTTTTGGCTAAATTTAGTATTAGCGTAGCTATAATAACCTATGAAAACGTAACATTTAGCGTATAATAACCATTTTTTCTTATAAAAATAGTTTTTTATCGTGAAATTGGTGCGCCCCCCCCATTTTGGTCGACGCCCCCCCCCCATCCATGGGGGAGTGCTGCCCCCCCCCATCGCGCCCCCCCCCCATAAAATTTTGCCTAAAAATATGCCAGGGGGGAATAGTGGGCCTATTTTTTGGAGTAGAGCACCTCAAGGGAAGCATATTTTATAACAGAACCCCTATCCGTAAATTTATATATATTTTCTGAGCTATGACCCCTTAAAAATTTTTAGTGTTTTTGGAAGTGAACGTAGGCCAAAGTTTGAAGCCAAAAATGGCTATATATAATCTTCGTTTTTGTACAGTTTTGTTTGAGTGCGTTATGATATTTTAAGGCATCGTCTAGGCTTTGCTGCAGGATTCTCTAGGCTAAGCTGGCAGGATTTTCTCTGAAAATTTAGACTTTTTAGTACCGTTGCCTCAGCCTAAGCCTAAATCTGATCCTAAGCCTAAGCTTCAGCCTAAATTGAGGCTCAGTTTGAATTTGGCCAAAAACTAGACGTTTCTGGTGAATTTGGCCAAATTTTCGGAAGGAACGGGGTCAACGTGCCTTTGTTTTTTGATTCCAAAAAAATTGTAAACATCATTTCGACCACATTTAAACACGTTTAGAACGGAGAAAACACGAAAAAAAAAACGTTTCCGAAAAAAAATTGCAAAAGCGTCCCTCATTGAGGGTTCTGATTTCCGGGGGTCATATACATGTATCTCAGAAAATCCAAAAAATGGAATATATAGGGGTTCTCGAAGCAAAAATGCTTCCACCAAAGTTTATTTTAACCACCCTCACGGTTTTATACGGAGGTGTTCGGAAACTACACAAACCGCACTCAACCTTCTCAAGGTCGAGAGAACTGCCATGTGGCAAAACAGCAGGCTGCAATCAGTATATACCAGTAGTAAGTGTGTATATATGTGCCTGGCTGTGGGGGGCCACAAGACAGTCCGAGGGTCACGCTGGGGGAGCGGAAGGCCCGGTAATTTCTGGCGTTCCCGTGTCGCCCACCCCAGCCACTAGGTTCCTAATCCGTCTACAGACCGGTGTTTTACTATAGCTAAAGTTGTTCAACCCTCCACCCACGACGACGTGTGTTCTATTCTTATGGAATTCACAAGTGTTGTTTACTGGGGCCCGTCTAGTGGCTGAGGCACCTCCCCGCAAGCCTGTTGGCCTTGGCACAAGCGACATTTAACTCAGCGGATTCCATGGGAGTAAAGGTGTTTCGTTTAGAGGTTTTAAACATACCGTTTTTGATGAGTGGGTTTTCCTGTCGCCTCATTACCTGCTGTAAATGATTACATATATATGTACTTTTGATTGTTGATCATACCTGGAATCTTGGCCGCATCTTGCAGACACATTTTTGTAAACAATATATATATAATATATATATATATATATATATATATATATATATATATATATATATATATATATATATATTTATATATCAGTGGCGGATCCAGGATTTTTTTCGGGGGGGGGGGGCGACCCCCACCCCCCAATCGGCCATTACAATAAACTACAATACAATATATACAAATTTACAGGTGCGGGGGTCGGGGGGCGGCAGCCCCCAGAAGCCAGACACTTCTACGTTTTTAGACCCTGGAATATCCTGTGAAATCTGCAAGTTTTGTCAAAACACACAGCTGCGGGGGTCTGGGGGCGGCAGCCGCCAGAAGCTAGACACTTTTACTGTTTTTGACCCCGGGATATCCTCTATAGTACCCCGGGGCGGAGTGGGACAGTGTTTTGTGGGGTGAAGAGGGACACCCCCACCTAAATAGTTTCAGAAATAATGCCGACACATGCAACTTTGAGCGTAACAACTACACCATATATATATATGCTATATAAACAATGTATTATCATGATATTATGCAAATAAGGATTGCGCCAGTATGTTGTCGAATATATATATCCCCTTCGTGTTATCAAGTTTTTGCGTCTTGCAAACCTTTTTCACATCTTGCAAACGTTTGATTTATTTTTCATGTAAAATGTAAAATGAATCAAAGGATAAGTCTCTATAGAAACATGCACAGTAAGCACCGGCAAAAAACTACATAACTTTCAGTGACCTTTGACCTCACTTGGATGAGGTTGGGTCTGTCCCTTTTCACCCCGGCTGTCCCAGGTTCTTGGGATGTTTTTGGGGTGAAGTGGCACAGCTTTTAAATTGCTTGTAAACTAACAGAGTCTGTAAAAACCGTTTAAAATTGAAGGCTTGCGCTGCAGGAAGCCCCCGCACAGTACGGCGTGTCAGAATCTACAGTCTAGAGACCAAAAAAATTTATAAAGCCAAGACATGGTGCTTTGGCCAAGTTTAGTCCTTAATCACGGTTGAACTTGCGGTGTGTGGGTCAGAATCATTTCTCATAATGAAATAATTGAGTAATTGAGTAGAGAAGCGCTTAGACAGCAAGTCTAGCACTTTTTCAATCGACCTTAAATTAATCGACCCCCAATTAAAATATTACCAAAAGTGTGTGGAGGTGTGAGGGCCAGTGCGGCAGCAAGCAAAAGCTCCAAAACTAAACTAAAAGCCAAAACTCCATTATGTTGAGCATGAATACCAGTGCACTCTAAGCAAACAAACACAAAACCATGATTAGACTAAAAAAAGGCAAGCAAACAGCAGAAACCCAAGGTTATAATACCAGTATGCAACACAAGGGGACATGCCTAGCTTTTTCAACTTATCAAACAGTCCTGTGCTGTCCTTGTCCTACTTTTGTAGTTCACAAGGGTCTGGCATCGCACGGTACGGTAGCAGCAAACCAAGCGACACCAGAACATGCACTGAAAATAGTATACAGGCAAGACACAGCGGCCCGCAAAAGATATATATAAACGCAGGTCATCATAAAAAATACTCAAGGGAAAGGGGCGTGATTAATTAATGGCAAGTGCCAGCCTAAATGTGTGAAGATTAATATCAAGGAAACCCTGGCGGTCCCAGACTTTGATTTCATGGAGGGGGGGCGGAGGTCTGAAGAAATTTTTTGACTTTTTATTAGGGTTAGACCGAGCCGGGAATTTCGGTGCCGAGCCGAACCGGCTGGCTCGGCATGCCGGGCCGAGCCGAGCCGAGCCGGCCGGCTATGGTTGATTTTGGGTTTTATCAAAATTTAATCGTGCGCTCCGGGAATCAATGTTTTGGGGCACAACTTTTTTTAAGTGACAAATTTGGACTTATAAGAAGCAAAAAAGGATTATATAGAGCTTTTATTTGATATTTATGTGATATTTGATACTCATGCAATTGGAGGGGACGGGGTAAGCTCCTTCCTAAATTCAGAGACAGGCGAGGGATTCGGGCCGCCAGTGGTGAAAACGCGAACAGAATTAAGCCACAGATAGCAGGGGTCTGGGGGCTGCAGCCCCCAGGAAAAAACGGAGATTTTTGAAATTTTTGGACATAATTTAGTCAATTGGAGACGTATCAGAAATATTTTCTGACAAGAAAAGTAAAACAAACTAGTCGGGTGGCTACAACGGGTTGTCGACAGTGGGTAGAGGACCCTCTGTACTAAGCAAAGGACCCTCTATTCTAGGTAGAGGTCCCTCTGTTTGTGTTCAGGAGCTCAAATTACCCCTAGGGACGTCAAAATCCCAATTTCGAAAATTTGACCCCTGGGGACCCCCTGGGCAGGGTGCCCTAGGGGGGTCATGGAAGGGTCCAGAGGGGTCCTAGACGAAAATGGACCTCGGATTCGTGTTCCGGGGCCCAAATTACCCCAAGGGACGTCAAAATCCCAATTTCGAAAATTTGACCCCTGGGCACCCCCTGGGCAGGGTGCCCTAGGGGGGTCATGGAAGGGTCCAGAGGGGTCCTAGACAAAAACCGACCTCGGATTCGTGTTCCGGGGTCCAAATTACCCCAAGGGACGTCAAAATCCCAATTTCGAAAATTTGACCCCTGGGGACCCCCTGGGCAGGGTGCCCTAGGGGGGTCATGGAAGGGTCCAGAGGGGTCCTAGACGAAAATGGACCTCGGATTCGTGTTCCGGGGCCCAAATTACCCCTAGGGACGTCAAAATCCCAATTTCGAAAATTTGACCCCTGGGGACCCCCTGGGCAGGGTGCCCTAGGGGGGTCATGGAAGGGTCCCGAGGGGTCGTAGACGAAAATGGACCTCGGATTCGTGTTCCGGGGTCCAAATTACCCCTAGGGACGTCAAAATCCAAATTTCGAAAATTCGACCCCTAAAACCCACTTTTTACACCCCCTAATGGCTGAAACATAAACCCAACAGGTTTCGTCCATACACACCAGATCCAGTTTTCAAGGTCACGTGACCCGGCCCCCCGAGGGGCCACGAGTCCATCAAGTTGGGGGGTGCAAGTACTCAAGGGGGGACCCTTCCACCAAAGTTTGGTTCATATCCATAAAATATTAATTCAGAAAAAACGCTTACAGACAAATGGACATACGAAAAATAATTAATATACTTATACTATCCTATTCATAATGATAATGAAAATATCTACTCCACATTAAAATATCAGTTAGAACCATGTGTGGTATTAAGACGTTTAACTTTCGAATCTTGTGCAGCCGCTTGGTTCCAAAGTTATACGCAACGTAAAACGGTGTTATTTGTCTGTTGCTATGAGCAACGTTTAAACGTTGTTACTAAAACCACGGTACTTAGCATCTGTTTCATCAAAATCTCTAAAAGAAGCGTTAATGCTTCATACTACACTGCTAAGCTGTGACTTTGCGTTTAAAAGGGCGTAAAATGGAGTTATTTTTCCTCCGCAGAATCCTCCGCGACAGGCCATTTTTGTAGTTAGTTATTTCTGGAGGTTAACCACAAAAATGGCCACAGCTTAGGCTAGGAGCATCGTAGAAAGATAAAAATTACGTCATTGGAAAGACAATTTCTAGCGCTTTCAAATGACATATCACATGATGGCGCAACTTCCTGAAAATAAGTCTAAATTTCACTTTCTAAATTTTGACGTACGCTAAACGTCACGTCACAGGGTCATGTGACCCATCATTTGAAAGCTCTAACAATTTCCTCTTAAATGACGTTAAAATTATAATTGTACCACTACCGTATCAAAAGCTATGGCCCCTGAAAACTTTTCCTAAAAGGGGCTAATTGTACAGATCACACCATGAGTGATCAAATCTCTGAGCAATTGAATTTAGGCAAAAATTTAAAAATTTTTTGCTCATTTTTCAAAGAATGAAAAATAAAATAGACTTCACTAAGATAAATACGACATGGTCTAACTAGTCTAAACTAGACGCACTAGACTTGTTAATATATATATATTATTATTAATATAATTACCTTACTATACTATATAAATTTTTCGGCAAAAAAGAGAAATGATAATAACTCAGGAACCGCTCAAAGCAGAAACTTCGTTTTTGCGTTATTAAATAGCACGGATCAAGGCCAAGATTTTTTCTATTCAGAGTTTATCGGTTAAGTAAACCGCTGAGCCGCTAAACCGGTTTGAAAAAATGAAAAAATTTTACACTCAAATTTTCGGGCTTGAACATCTACTACAATGACTGTCTGGTGATATAGCGATATTTCGTGTCATGGTAAGTAATATTGAAAGCGTCATAACTTGCTTCAACGTTGACGTACAAACACATAATTGACGGCACTCAACTCAGAATAGAAAGCGCTTTCAAATGACACCTTACTTGACGTATACCATTCACGTTTAAACGTCTAAATTTCCAATTATAAATTATGACACAAGCTAAACGTCAACTTACTGGGCCATGTCACCCACCATTCGAAAGCTCTCGTAATTTGCTTTCAAATGATGCCAAAATCATTGCAGTAGCTCCACGCTATCAAATATTACGGCCACTCAAAACATTGTTAAGGGGCTGACTACATGAATTACACCATGTGTTATCAAATCTCAATGTGATTGAAAATTTGCAAAATTTTGGGAATGCTTGCCAATTATTTAGAATTCTGCTGTTTATATAAAGCATAAATTATCTCTTTCACCACAGGGAATGGTCGAACTAGTCTAAACTAGACGCACTAGACTTGTTAATATATATACACTATCCTAATCATAATGATAATGGAAGTCTGGATAAACGATACCCAGAATTTGAAAGTACTATACTTGTTACAATATGAACTATCCTAATAATTATGATAATGAGAATAATTCAACTTCTACAAGTCATATAAACATACTGAAAACGCCAAATTGTAGAGAATTCAATTCTGGACTGGATCTGTAACTTTCAAGGTTGTAACACCTACTATCCTTAAGTTATGACGCCAAAACGCCAAACATTTGACGTTTGGACAACAAAACATGAAGGCGATCTATTTTGACGTTTTTCGGCAAGTAAGACAAATATAACCCTAATGTTTTTGGTATCATCTGAAAGCTCTTTTTCTGCCCTAACTAACAATGAAAACTAGAACGTTTTACGCGGTACCAGAAAATAGTTATAGCCTAAAGTACGTCAAAATGACGCAATATTTAGTCAAAATATTTTTACATTTTTCGGCATATAAGTCAGCGGTGACCTATAGCTTTTTTGGTATCAAATGAAAGCTCTAGCTCTAAGGTATCCAACAGCGAAAACTAAATCTTTTGACGCTGTACTTGAAAAAAATTATGGGCAAAACCATGGCGGTGGTCCAGTTTTATTAATATTTCAAATGTATTTTGACGCTATTGGGAACCTGTCAGCCAGAATCTATAGTTCGGTTAGTGTCAATTGATAGCGCCTTTTCTAAGCTATCGAACTGCGGAAACTAGAAAATTTTTGGTGGAGCCTAAAAAAAGTTATTAGAAAAACCGTGGTGGCTGAAAAACATCATTATGTGGTCAAAGACGTTTTTCGGTATATAAGTCAGCGTTAACGTATAGCTTTTTTGGTATCAAATGAAAGCCCGTCTTCTGCCCTGTCTAACTTTGAAAACTAGAACCTTTTACGTGGTACCGGAAATAAGTTATGTTCAAAAGTTCTTTTTAGAAACCAATTTTGTTCGAAAAAATTCCTCCGCGACTACTCACACCATAAACGTATTGAACAAAAGTTCGAAAAATTGAAATCGTTATAACTCGCTTCAACGTTGACGTAGAAACACAAAATTGACATCATTCAACTCAAAATTGAAGGGGCTTTCGAATGATACCTCACATGACGTTTACGGACGTAACGCCCAGTCACGTATGACTATTATTTTATACTGACCCTTGGTCGCCGTTTACGTCATCATGCCACCTATCAATCGATAGCACTTGATGAACGCAAGCATATAAAACAAGTTTCACGTCGATACCATAACCCTGAAAAAAGTTATGGCTCCTGGAATTTTACCCTTTGGTGACTACCTATAATCACCTCATATGCGATCATATCGCATTGTAATTCAAATTTGATAAAAATTTGAAAAATTTTTCAAAAAATTTTTGTTATCACACAATAACGTACGTCAGGTCCTAGATTTGGTCCAACTAGTCTAAACTAGACGCACTAGACTTGTTATTATATTAATTATATTATTATTAATAATATATATATATATATATATATATATATATATATATATATATATATATATATATATATATATATATATTATATTAATATATATATTAATAATGATAATGGAAGTGTCGACTAAGTGTACCCAGATTCCAAAAGTACTACACGTGTTATCCAGACGTTTACCTTTCAATTCGCCTCTAGTCGCCTGGTTCCTCAGTTATACGCCACGTAAAGCAGAGTTATTTTTTTGTTGCATCCAGCAACGTCTAATACGATGCTACTGAAAACACCGTGCTTAGTATCGGCTCCATCCAAAGGTCTAAAAGAAACTCCAACGTTTTGTATTACTGTACTATGCAGTAATTTTTACTTAAGCAGGGCGTAAAGTTATTTTTACGAATCCGCGAATCCTCCGCGACAGACCACTGTTAGTAGTTAGTTACTTTTGAGGTTAATCAGAAAAAAGTCCCGTAACTTTCGCTATGAGTGTCGTAGGACCAAAAAATTAGTGTCACGAGAAAGAGAAATTTTGGCACTTTCAAATGATACGTGATGGCGTAATACCTATATATAAGTCAAAATTTCAAATTATAATTTTTGACGCACGTTTAACGTTACGTCACGAGGTCGTGTCACCCATCATTTACGAGTTATGTCCCCTTAAACCCTTTGCTAAAAGGGACTAACTAACTTTAATCACACCATGTGTGATCAAATCTCACTGTCGGTACCGGTACTGTCGGTACTGTCGGTGTAATATTAATAATAATACATTTCAGATACAAAAGGGTTGCCTTTGCTTCGCAACTGGTCGGCAACCCAAAAATGGGAACATCATATCAGACAGTATATATAGTATATATATACACAAGTAAGTTCAGCAGAATGTACTCTTGCAGACATGCATTGACTTTAATAAAAGATAATATCAACGAATAGGAACCCACAAAGTTGCAGGGGTCTGGGGGCGGCAGCCCCCAGAAAAAAATGAGAATTTTTTGAATTTCAGGCCAAATTTGGTCAATTGGAAAATATCTATCAGAAATTTTTTTCGGCCGGGCGATAAAAACCAAAGGGGGGACCCTTGTAGACATTTTCTTCAGGTTCGACCAAAAGAAGAGGGGTAGCGACCCCCGCGAACCCCCGCCCCCGACTACGCCCTTCGCAGTGCAGGACCTACCACCACGGGAGGGGGGTACCCTAAATGTTTGCTACTTTTGGTGGCAAACTGGAAATTGTGCGAAAATTCAATAACAATTCATCCATTTTCATATCGATAGCTATATACACAGTGACGTCAACAAATGGATGAAACTTGAAAGTACAGGAAAACCAATAAATCTGAATTTTCTGTAGAATTAGCCAGTATATAACATTTTTTCAAATAAAATTTAGAGTCTCTGAATTCTGCGTTAAATTATCTGAACTTTGCCTGAATTATTCTGAAAATTCTCTGAAATTCCTCTGAAAGTCTGTAAAATGCTGGAATTTGTAAAAAACATCTGAAAATGTGTAACTGAAAAAAATTTACAGAAAATTCAGATTCCTGTGAAGGGCCAGATTTATTTTGACGTCCATTCCCGCCACGAAGCCGGCTTTTACCAACAATATTACTATATGTGAAATTTTTTCAGTTTTACTATATCTGAAGAACTATGGAATATATATTGCTTATATATCTGAACTTTGCCTGAATTATTCTGAAAATTCTCTGAAATTCCTCTGAAAGTCTGTAAAATGCTGGAATTTGTAAAAAACATCTGAAAATGTGTAACTGAAAAAAATTTACAGAAAATTCAGATTCCTGTGAAGGGCCAGATTTATTTTGACGTCCATTCCCGCCACGAAGCCGGCTTTTACCAACAATATTACTATATGTGAAATTTTTTCAGTTTTACTATATCTGAAGAACTATGGAATATATATTGCTTATATATCTTCCCACCGTTTTGCAGCTATTCTGTGCACCAGGCGCCAGAGTGAAAAATTGAAAAATTTACTAAGCTTTTGGATATTGCAATGCGGACAGCAAATTTATTAAAAATGTCGTTTTTGCAATGATATAAATGTAACACAAAACAGTATATCAGGCAGACAAATTGCGCCGAATACACACATATTCTTACATGAAGTATGTAATTCCAATAAAAAATGGGTAATGCGGCCGCCCTCCCCCCGTGATATACCGGTTTGGGAGAGCGGTTTATTAACGGAAAAACACAAAAACCGTATATACAGCTCTAGCTTTTTGGATTCTGGGAAGAGTTTTTGAACTTTTGAAAGTTAGTTCTTGAAAATTCAACCGAGCCGAGCCGAGCCGGCCGGCTCAGCAGCCGAGCCGAGGCGAGCCAGCGGTCTATCCCTACTTTTTATAATAGTGTCTTTCAGCTTTACGCTAATTTGTTATAGCCGCAGCCATATCAAGGGCAATGAATTGAGTCTGTTTGTAGTGAAAACCAGTGGTTTACCCAGGAAAAATTGGAGATTTTTTTAATTTTTTAGATTGAATTTGGTCAACTGGAGACGTATCAGAAATTTTTTTCCGACAGGAAAATAAAACACATGATGGCAACGTCACATCAGACACAAGACAGTGTATTACACAACTAAATGCAGCATAATATATGTACTCGTGTAGACATGCCAATTTCACTCGGGGTAATTTCACTAACTAGGTAAGCTCACCAACACAGTCTGAGCAAAAACTAAGCAAGCATTACATGCAAATACAGCGAAAATAATTAATAATTGCGTATATTAGTGCAAGCTGTGTGCGCCGTCAGTTTCACTCACATGGACTATAAATAACAGCATCATGCAGAGCAAGCAGCAACAAAATTAAAGCAAGCACAACAGAAAGTAAATTCCGGTTAAGTGCAACATGCAGGGTTTTGAATTTATGCATTCTACCCGGGATTATCAATGAAATAGCTGGTACAGAGTCCATGTGGGTGTGTATATACAGGGGAACCAGTAAGCAAATTTTTGTGGGACCTATAGTGGTGCGGGGAAAAAAACCCTACGCGTTTTGCGGGGAAAAAAAACCCTAGTGCTTCCTGGCCGAACCTCACGACATAGGACCTTTTTGAGTATGCAGGTGGAAAGCGCATCCCAAACTGACTTACCACACCAATTTCTGTGCAGTTTTGAGGCCTGTAGCGTTTTTTATAAAATTTCAAAATTTTGCATGTTGAAAAATTCCAAAGTGACAAAATTTTCCAAATTTTTGACTTGTCATAATTTTTCACAAAAACACTTTTGACCAACGCCGTTTGCATTTTTCAAGAGAGTTACCTTTCCTCTATACTTCTGAAGCTCGAAAACCGTGAAAAACATACATGGGCAAGGTGGTTGAAATGAACCCGGGAAAACTAACAATTTCTTGCGCGGTCCCTTTACCCCAGTCGAAAAAGTCCATTGCAAAATGTAGTTTGTAGTCATTTTTAATCTATGTAAATAAATTCACTCTCAGTGGCCCACCCAAATCACGTTTTTGTGATGGGTTAAAACACACATGTATGAGGGGTGGAAGGGCCCCCCCCCAAATTGAGGGGCCAGGGGTCACCGAAATTCGGACAAATTTTAGCAAAAATGGCACTTTTTTGGGAAAATTTTGCAAACTTTGGGGTATTTTCAGTCGTTCATTTCGTTTTTGCTGCGATAAAACAGCTAAAACAATGCATTAAATAGTGTATTAAGCAAATAAATATAGACAACGCACCTACATACCCATGCACACGCTTTAACGAAACTCAAAAGCAAGGAAGGTGTGATCCAGAAAGTTGCAGGGGTCTGGGGGCGGCAGCCCCCAGAAAAAATCTAGGGAAATTTTTAGGCCAAATTTGGTCAATTTGAAACGTATCAGAAATTTTTTCCGGCCGGGCCATAAAAACCAAAGGGGGGACCCTTGTGTAAAATTTCAGTCGAAAAAATTTTAGAAGGGGGAATTTCCCCCATCCCCCCCTGGCTACGCCCCTGTCCACAAGTAAATTCTGCATAATGTACTCTTGTAGAAAAGCATAGGCTTTAATGTTGATGAAAGCTAATAACAGCGAATAGTGAGCCAAAAGTTGCAGAGCTCTGGGGGCGGCAGCCCCCAGAACAAAAAGATATTTTTTCAAGTTTTCGGTCAAATTGGTCAATTGGAGACGTATCAGAATTTTTTTCGGTCGGGCAATAAAAACCAAAGGAGGGACCGCGCAATCAAGCTAGAGTTGGACTGCGCAATCATTAGGAATGCGCAGTCAATTAAGAGTTGGACTGCGCCTGCGCGGACTATTTGTAGTTTTGGACTGCGCAGTGCGCGGTCCCACTCTTATTGGCTGCGGAATCCTACTGACTGCGCAGTGCGCAGTCTAACTCTAGTTTGACTGCGCCTGCACAGACTATTTGGGCGCAGTGGCCGCAGTCCAACTATTAATTGGCTGCGCAAATCTTATATACCGACTGCGCAGTTTAACTCTTGTTTGACTGCGCAATCAATCTAGAATTAGGCTGCGCAGTCATTAGGATTGCGCGGTCAATTAATAGTTAGACTGAGCAGACTTTTGGACTGCGCACTCAATCTGAGTTAGACCGCGCAGTCATAAGATTGCGAGTTGGACTGCTCAATCAATCTACGGTGAGACTGCGCAGTCAATTCTCACGTCCGTTATGCGCGCAGTTCTTATAGTTATATACTCAGACCTCAGAGCAGCCCTCGCTCCGCTCGGGCTGCGCGGTCCAACTCCGACCGCTGCGCGGTCGCACGGTCCACCCGGGAAAATCCCGGGTGAATCCCGGGTCTTGCCCATGTATGGTGAAAAATGCTCTGGTTGACCAGTGACTGGTCAAAGTTTGTGCGGGAAAAAAAAACCCTATTGCGGGGAAAAAAACCCTATTTTGTTTGGCGGCATTTTTTTGCTAAACTCACCCATTGTTGCTACTAAAGTTAGTTCATCTGGGCTAACAACATGCGTAGAGTTCATTAAAACCGTTTATTCGGCCGCAAAACGTCGTTTTTTGTCATTTTGGGCCATACCCCGACACCCCTTACGAAACCTGTTTTGATGATGTTTCACCAAAATTTGGCATTTTTTGCAATATTTAGGTTTTAGCTGCTGCGTACCAATTAAATCCAAGAATGATAGACGCGGGCGGTGTTTGTCCGCTGTTTCTCACGTAATAAGCGCAAAAATCTGTTTTTAATGCTTTTAAATACGGAAAAAATGCCTATTTGGGCAGAAGTCATTTCTGCCAAAACGGGTCGATTTTTGAAGAATCATTGTGAGTCACATGGATGTCGCAGAAACGGTTTTTTTAGTCCATACTTCAGCCTAAGAGTTGTAGAACACGATGAAATTGTGCTTATATTCCCTGCTAATAGAACAACCAGAAAAAGTGATAGGGTTTTTTTCCCCGCATTAGGGTTTTTTTTCCCGCGTAGGGTTTTTTTCCCGGAGGTTTCGAGACTCATTACTCAGAAACGTGAGTGGTTACAATCCATTTTATTAGTGCAACAGTTAGGCCGAAGATGGCCGTTATAACAGCCGCGAGCATTAATGGATCCGATTTATGTGGAGCACAGGACGACCCGAAAAGTTGAAAATAGGGTTTTTTTTTCCCGCACCACTATAACTACGCTCACCTGCTTTGAAGGAACGCACTGTCCCCCGCTTCCACCAAGGTGCTCTACCATACGTGGGCAGCTACCAAATTTTGGGGGTGGGGGGGGGTGAGCCACCGGGGGCAACTTTTCCGGCCGTTTTTTTTGCTTCGTGAGCCACCAATGTCGCTTCGTGAGCCACCGATTTGAGCTTTGTGAGCTACCTTCAAAACATTCTGGGGGGGGGGGGGGGTGAAGCACCTGTCTGGGGGGTGAAAACCCCCTCACGCCCATGTATGTGCTCTACTCAAAAAAAGGTCCACTATTCCCCCGCCCCCGAACTGCATTTAATCCCGTTTTTCTATTTATCAAGAAGGAATGTATATATATTATATAATCACCGGAAAAACCTGAGTCGAAAAAAAAGTTGAAGCAAAGTATTTAGAAACTTGCCAACGTAGAAAGTAGAAAAATAGTAGAAAAAATGCAGAACAGTTTCTTTACTTTTCTTCTACTAATTTTCTATATTTTCTGCTAATTTTCCTTGGATCAGTTTTCACTTTGATTTGTTGCTCACTTTTACTTTGTTTCTTGTAGAAAAAGTGATATTATTATTAAATTATTAAATTATATTATTAAATTATATTATAATTATTATTAATAAATAATAATATAATTATAAATTATATTATTATTTATTAATTATATTATTAAATTCTATTGAAATATTGAATGATCATTGGCGTATATTTATTTATTTTAGTGTTTCACGCCGCAGCTAGATAGCATGGAGTCCTCAATGTCTTTCGGCGTAACTTTGATCGGAACGTTTGTGGTTTCCGGAATTCTGTTTCTTTTAATGTTATTGAAAATAAACAAAAAGGATGATTCTCAAAAAGCAGATGAAGCTGAGGTATAGAAAACAGTAAACAGTGCCTTTTATATATTATAGATATATATTTTTTGTAATACATTATCATAGCAAATTTAGGAATTAATTTATATAAATAGGTATTTGAAAGTTTAATGTTCTATTATATGTAGGCATAGAATTACTATCTTATTTTGCTTGTAGGAAGATACAAAGCAACCAGCAAAATCTCAGGAGAAGAAAGAAAGCCGAAAGTCCAAGACCAAAAGTGCCAATAACTGGAAATCTTCCAAGGACACAACTTTTTCGCATCCATGGCTCTCTTGCTCACTTAAAGGACATTCCAGTCGGGTATGCCGGCGCTGGGAGCGCTTTTTCAGTTGAAAGTAGAAATGCGCAAATTGTTTGCGCTACTTTCTGCGCTACGGACCGCTATTTCTTATTTAAAAAATAGCATTTTCAACAACATTTAAGCGATTTTGGGGACCCTCCTCCTCAGATCGACCAAAAATACCCTACATTTTGCAATATTTTATCAAAATTTTGCCAAAAAGATACCATTTTTTTAAATTTTGATTTTGCCCAAAATTTGGTGACCCTCCCCCCGGATCCTCGATTTTGGGGGGGGGGTCCCCATCCCCCCTTATACATGTTATGGTATATAGTTATTTTTCGACCAGAACAAGGTAAAAGTTGTCAGTCTTGGGGAGGGGCGCGGTGAAAAATTAGTAGACACAGCGTAAGGGAGCCAATGGGAGACCAAGCAAGGGTTTGGGGAGGGGGCGGCTGGATCAGTAAGGACGCTATGTCCAGGTTTGCCTAATGGTTTCATGTTGATAGTTAGAATGCCGTAGGAAAAACTGATTATGGCTGAAAATTTAAGAATTGATGAAAAAAAATCTTGATTAGAAACCTGTCTTTTTTTTCTAGTTTTATTAGTTGCAATATATTTTAGGTTTTAGATATCGATGCGAGCAGCAACGGACGATATTTTGCCAGCTGCGCTGAGGATCGTCAGATTATGCTCTGGAGTGCCAAAGACCTCAGCACCAAAGACATTAAGTTGGTTTCCATCTTTTTTGGGAGTGAGACTGTTTTAGTTTTTAGGAGTGTTTTTAATTTTTGTTTTCAAAGGTTTTGGATTTATTCCGATTTTTTTGGTTCGTACTGTTTTATAAGAGTCTTTTTTATTTCTATTTTTGATTTCAAAGTATTTGGATTTTCTCCACGTTTTTTTTGTTCGTACACTTCGTTTGGAGTATATTAATTTGTCCGTCGGTTTGGTTTCTTGTACTTATTTTCGAACCATTTTTTGTCGGTGAGTAGTGCCACTGTCAGAGTTAATGATTTTGACTTGGCTTACGTGGAAAGGGCTTATATACGTATCTGTCAACTATTTTCGGCAATTCGCGAACCCAAAACTGAGATTCAGACTTTTTTAATTAACCAATTAATTGTTTTTCATTCAGATCCGTTCGCGGCAATGTGGATCTGGATCACGTGAAACTACTCAAATTCTCCCCCGACTGCAAGGCTCTGGTGGTTTGTCTGGCGGGGGCCAATTGTCTGGCTGTCTATCGTCTCAGCCGCAAAGACGACGCCCCCCCCTGGCAGCGGGGTGACCGGGTACAAAATCGTGCCGGCCGAAGGCCTCACATTCCCACGCGCTCACCAAACAGACATCATTAATATTGGCATCTCTTGTTCTGGTTGGTGGTTTTAATTTGGTTGTGGAGTCAAGCACTTTTTGGATGGAATGCATAAGGGCAGTCTTACGAGAAAACCAGTCCAAGGCGTTCTGTTTCTGCAATTTAGAACATCGTAACGAAAAATTCTACACGTATTATAGACATAGGTTAGAACTTTGTCCTTAGACTTTTTTTACCAACTGAGCTAAGACTGCCTGTACACATTCCGCCGTTTTAGTCTTGTGTGCTAGAACGTCAAATTGCTAAAATTGCATTCCCTAGGTTGAAATTTGGTTTAATGTAGTGTTGGGCCAAGTCAAGATAACTGCCGTAAAAGAATAGCCGGGAATTTCCCAATAAACTGTTCATATTATATACTGCCAAGCAGATTGCGAAAGCTGTATGTTTGGTATCCATGAGCTGTGCTATTTAACGAACAATATAATCTACTAAATCTATTTTTAGCTCATTAAATTCGAACTAATTTGGTAAATTTATTTTTGGATCACATAAGTTACATAAAGTATATATATATATATATATATATATATATATATATATATATATATATATATATATATATATTATATATTATATTCTATTTAAATCGATAAGTTATATTTTTTGTTTTTTATAGGC